>MU782591.1:22550-34183 GCA_026770625.1 Nicotiana glauca | reverse complement strand
AAACACAGTCCCTAGCCACATACCCAACCTTAAGACACCTGATTATTACATGCCAAATCTTGGACACAATAAAACCATTCTCGAGAATCATTCACTCTTACACAACTGCAATTTACCTGACTTAACGAACAGAACCACTCGTGCCTTATTAGCAATCTGACAAAGTAGGATATGATCTCATTCCAATACAAACGAACATCTTCCTTCTCTATACACTGAGAATCCTTTATCAACAATAGCTCAAGACATCCTATTATTTCCTCACAACTACGAAGCACCATATAACCTTTATCAAAATTTTTGCTTCACTCGTGCCATCCTCGGCTCGTTTTCTGCAACCAGGACTGATCTGCCAGCATACCTCAAAACGGAAACAACATAGCACATAACCGTGCGATCAGCTAATCAACAGCAACCTCCCCAACTTGGCTCAAAGCCATCTATCAGGACACATTTAATAGCCCATAATACTTTTACTCTAATGATGCCATAATATTATAGTGAGATTAACTCAAATCATTTACTAGTTTATGAAAACACAGATCCTCGGATGCTGAAATCCTCTACAAACCTCGCATTTAACCCCCACATCAGCTGAGTCCACTCTCTGAAGCGACCCAAATTTTCAAATTACAAAACTTGCCTTTCAATTACACATGAGATCTTCTAACAATATACATAAAAATCGTACCCCTTAAGAACACTCCGCAGGAGATACCCCACCTGTTTCACCTCAATTTAGTATTTCAGCACACCTTCCACTATCATACACATAGCACAACCATTTAGTCTTCCTGAGTCTGAACTCATATCGCCACACGTAATGTACTTCACTTCTCAACTAGGAGATACGAATATATTCTTCACGTGCCCATAATTCAGACTACACATCAAGCCACAATAGGAATCGAATCACTTAATAGTCCATCTACTATCCTGCAGACTTCTTCATCATTACCAAGTCATATAGAAACATTACACATGACTAACATACTCATCACATGAATACCAAACCGCCTTTCCGGCTAATAGGGACAATACCGAACATATAAGTTCAAAACACTTGCTCACATAATTAGCTCCTCGGTGCTCAAGCCATAGGCAAAGATCCGGCCTCAAGTCCTCCAAACTGGCCCAACATCAAACTCACAGAGATCACATCTCGCCTCTTGATCGGGGAATCACCAGCCATCCAGGCACATACAATACTAATCGCTCATGTGTGCATACCGACGTGAGGAAGGAATTTCAAGGGTTATATTCCAAGCTGAATCAAGTACGCACAATAAGAGTTCCAAGAATGGGAAGTTTTCCTAAAGGTTCTGTAGCCTCTGGAGGATAAATATAGACGTCTTCGTACCAATCTGCGAGACTCTACTAAAGTTGCTCATGACTCGTGAGACCTAGTAACCTAGGCTCTGATACCATTTGTCATGACCCAATTCCCAAAACCAGTCGTGATGCCGCCTCTCGTGAAGACAAGGCCAACCAACATAAACAACAATACCTCTTTTAACAGTTACTTAGCATGAATAAGTCTAAAACATGGATAATATAATCATAAGTGCGGAATAAATATGATAACAGGAAAACCATCCCGACTCAGCCCGAAATCGGGGTGTCACAAGTCACGAGCATCTAAGAAGTAGGAACACAACTACAGGGCCAAATATACATAAAATGAAATCTAGAATCCAAAAGATAAGTCCGGTGCCGCGAACGCTGGCGGTCACCTTGCTCCGCTACAATAGCAATGCCCTCAACCAGCTCAAAACCCGCTACCGGGTGGACAATACCTGCATCTGCACGCGAGGTGCAGGGAGTAAAGTGAGTACTCCAACTCAGTGAGTAATAAGAATAAATAACAACTGAGCAGTAAGAAATCATGTAAAGCAACCAACATGCTGTATAGAAGCCGGGTACAATTTATGAGAAAATAGTGAAATCAGTGAAATCTTTAGAAAATGTTTTGGCTCCATTCAAATCTTTTTCAAAAATGGTCCTCTCAATAATTACGAAAACGGTTTTAAAATAGTTAGTGCTGATTAGCGCATAAAATCCACCCCTCGGGCACAAATACCACTGTATAACAGGAAAAAGGCAGGAAGCATGCAAAATGAGCACATAAAAGCTCTCCTCTAGACAAATATCTCAACTAACCAGCCCCTTGGGCTCACTCTCCACAACACTCTCAGCCCCTCGGTCTCTCTCTCTCTCGCAAATCACTCTCAGAAACAGTATCACATAATAACCACTGCGGCGCGCAGCCCGATCCACATATCACTGCGGCGCGCAGCCCGATCCATAGCTCGCTGTGGCATGCAGCCCGATTCATATGGGTACCCGCTCTCACTGTGGGTGTGCAGACTCCGGAGGGGCTCCTACAGCCCAAGCTCTATATCACTACGGCGTGCAGTCCGATCCAATATATACATATTGCGGCGTGCAGTCCGATCCATATAATATACTACTGCGGCGTGCAGTCCGATCCATATAATATATTACTGCGGCGTGCAGTCCGACCCATATAATATACTACTGTGGCGTGCAGTCTGATCCATATAATATACTACTGCGGTGTGCAGTCCGATCCATATATAATCCTCACATCTAGGCCCTAGGCCTCATATCTCTCCGTGTATCCTCACATCCCGCCCTCGGCCGCACTCAGTCAGAATATTGTCACAAGCCCCTCGAGCACTAGTAAAACAGTAGTCCTCAGCCCAAATTATCATTTAAATTATCATTTAAGACTCAATATGAGTGAAAGTGGATGAGTCATAAAGCAGTGGAGAATTAGTATGACTGAGTTCAAGTGATAAGTCAAAACAGTGAGGAAGACAATGAAAATAATCCCTGAAGGGTCCAAATAGTTGGCACGAAGCCCATGTACAGCAACCAGCCCAAACAACAATGATAACAAATAAATTCCAGACAATTACGCTGTAAAATCAACAACCGAGACAGACCAAGTCACAATACCCAACGGTGCTCTACCCCACACTCATATCCGGCGTGCAAGTCACCTTACAGCAATATGATGTGCAAATTCGGGGTTTCAAACCCTCAGGATATCATTTTTACAGGTATTACTCACCTCGAACCGGTGAAATCTCTAGCTCTCGATGCCTTTGCCCCTCAAACCGGCCTCCACGTGCGTCAAATCTATCCAAAATCAGAGCGAATACATCACAATATGTAAATGGGACAATACCCAATCGAAAACAATCGAAAAATATTGAAATTCACGAAATTTGCAAAACTTGAGCCCTGGGCCCACATCTCGAAAAATTATAAAATTAACATCAACAGATTCCTTATCTCGCCACGAGTCCATACATACCAAGAACAATAAATCGAACCACAAATGGCCCTTCAAATCCCAAATTTAGAATTTCAATCTCAAGCTCTAATTTCTTATAATTTGGCTATATTTTCATGAATTTCAAGGATGATTTCACAATAAAATCATGTATTTAGTTCATAGGACTTACCTCCAATCACTTCCCATCAAAACCCCTTCAATTCTCGTCCAAAAGCTCTCAAGAATGACAAAAAATGGTGGAAAAATGGGTTGGGTTCGCGGATGAAATGTTTTTAACATTGTGTCTGGATACTGTAGCTAACACTATACGATTGCATAGTGCCTTGCAATCGCATAGAACAAAATTCCTGGGCACTGTAGCTAACCCTATGCGATTGCATAGAACAAATTCCTGGGTACTGTAGCTAAACTTATGTGATTGCATAGAACAAATTCCTGGGTACCGTAGCTGAACCTATGCGATCGCATTAGAGCCCTGCGATCGCATAGAAAAAAATTGCTATGCACTGACTGCTGCATTTCTGCAGCATTTTCCAACTTCAAAAATTCCTGTTAGCCATCCGAAATCACCCCGAGGCCCCCGGGACCTCAACCAAAAATACCAATATACCCTATAACGTTATTCAAATTTGCTCCAATCATAAAAATACATCCAACAACACTAAAACCATCAAATTACATCGGATTCAAGCCTAAGTTTCTTCAAAACATCCGAAATGCGCATTCGATCAAAAACCCGACCAAACGATGAAAATTTGCACACATATCCAAAATCATCCAATGAAGCTACAGCAACACTCGGAATTCCATTCCGACCCTCGGATCAAAATCTCACTTATCAACCGGAATTCACCAAAACTCAAACTTCGCCAATTCAAGCCTAATTCTACACCGGACCTCCAAATTCAATTCTGATCACACTTCTAAGTCACAAATCATCCCCCGAAGCTAACCAAATCACCGGAATTTACATCCGAGCCTTCTAACTATATAGTCAACTTCCGGTTGACTTTTCCAAAATAAGCTTCATTCCAAGAGGCTAAGTGCCTCATTTCCAACTAAAACCAATTCAATTCTATCTGATCAACTAAAATACTGATATTTAAATATAGAACAACATAATATGGGAGAAACAGGGCGGTAACTCACGTGACGACAGCTTGGGTCGTCACATGAAGTTTGAGTTCCAAGTTCAAAGTTAAGGACACGTGGTCCTGAACTTTGACTTCCAAGGTCAAAAGTTAAGGACACTTGGTCCTTAACTTTTATAGAAGCATAGTTAACTAAAATTTCATAAACATAGTTAGCTTATGAATTCGTATGACTATTTTTATGAAATATTTTTACATAATCAAATAAATTGATTAAGCCACAAAGCCACAAACACATTTCAATACAAAAAAGTTCTAAATAACTTCGTAACAAAAATTCGCTCCTTATTCCTCACTGAAGCAAGTTATAATCATTATTTTTGAAATTTCACGCATACTTGATGTCTAACATAGCATTGATCGCGATTACAGTCATGCAAAAGAAAAAATGCATAATAGAAAAATAAAAAATATACCAGTTCGCTGGTTCAATGCAGAGAAGATGACAAAGGAGAAGAGATTAAGTGCAACAAACTACATGCAGAGAAACGCTGGGCAAGAACAAAATTGAACAATGATTTGCATGCAAGGAACGATACTGATGCTGAGGGAGCGAAATTTGCCTCTGAAATTTTGGCTCTCAAATTTTGCCTCTGAACGTATAAAATAAGGGTTGGGAATATAAGAATAGAAGAAAGGGTGAAACTGTCTTTTCAAAATAATTTTAATAGAGTAGTGGCTATTTTCGCTCAGCATTAGAATTGGTGGATAAAAAATAAACACCACCTTATATAGTGACTACCACACGCCATTTTTACTGAATCTTCACATAAATATAGTTTTGCTTTGTGTCGAAAATATTGAGTTCGCATGTAATAAAATTCATCACGTGTAGTTGGGCCTGTAATCCACAAGTAAATATAGTAAAAATAGCACGGTATAGCAGTTTTCGGACTGGTCAATCAAAAATAGTCAGCGTTTACCAAGTCAATGAAAAATAACCACTGTTTTGCTGCAATAGAGATCGGTCCAGCATATTATACTGGAGTTCGGTGCACTTGTGTATGACTCCAGCATATTATGCTGGACCGATATACTTTGCTGGCTCCAGTATATTATACTGGACCAATATACTTGTTGGAACTCCAGTATATTATGTTGGAGTTCTAGTGTACTTATGCTGGAACTCCATCATATTATGTTGGAGTTCCAGCATACTATCCTGGAACTCCAGTATAATATGTTGGAGTTCAAGTATACTTATGCTGGAACTCCAGCATAATATACTGGAGTATTTTTCCGGGTTTTGAATAGTGTTTTCGCTCAAATTTATCTTTACATAAAAAGTGGCTAAATTTCGATTACTTTTGAAATTGGGCTATTTTTTATCGACAAGTTGTAAATCTGGCTATTTTTAAATTTCTCCCATAAATATAAGAAAGGCCAGTAAATCATCAAGTGTAGTTGGGCCTATAATTCACAAGCAAAGGGCCAAGTCAACTAGATCGGCGTCTATCATGTGTTAGTTGGGCCCATTCTGATCGGACTGCATTATATCCAACAAGTTTACCTTTAAAAGTGGAAGGATTAATATAAATTATAGTCGAGAAAATGGGAGATTTGTAGCGGTACCCACTTTTTATGCCACCTTTTAACCTATAACCTATTTTTAAAAATTATTGATTTCGTAACCAACTAACAGAAAATCCATGTTAATATGACCTTTATACCCCTTTCAAAACATATAAAAGTGCGTCTCTCCTCCGTATTCACATATTCAAATTACAGATCTCCTCCGTATCTCCTCCATCAGTCAGTTCCTCCTGAGAACGCGTCTCTTATTCAAATTCAAATTCAAATACATTGTAAATATTCAAATTCATCTCCAGAATTCAAAATAGTTTTTGAATTATATGTTTTCTGGTTGTTTGACGAATTTCAGTGAAGGAATTTAAATTCCATATTCAAATTCAAATTCATCTCTAGAATTCAAAATATTTTCTGATTAATTCACTGAATTCTAATTTAATGGGTGATATGTTAGTAGAACTTAGCCCTAGGAGCTGAAGTTTTTAAGTAATAACATAAAACCTTCAGAAGGAGGCTGAACTTTTCCTTCTACACTAGCTAAATTAAACTTCGGCCTGACAGCTGAAGTTTTTAAATTATTACTTAAAAGCTTTAGAAGGAGCCTGAAGTTTTCCTCCTACAATGGTTAAATTAAAAAATGATATTGCACTAAAAAACTTCGGCCAAGCAGCTGAAGTTTTTTTGTTATTACTCAAAAACTTCAGTAGGAGGCTGAAATTTTCCACATACACTAGCTAAATTAAAAAAATCATATTGCACTAAAAAACTTTGGCCTAACAGCTGAAGTTTTTTATTTATTACTTAAAAACTTCGGAAGGAGCATAAAGTTTTCCTCCTACACTGGTTAAATTAAAAAATGACATTGCACTAAAAAAACTTAGGCTAAGCAGCTGAAGTTTTTTGTTATTACTCAAAAACTTCAGCAGGAGGCTGAACTTTTCCACATACACTGGCTAAATTAAAAAAATTATATTGTACTAAAAAAACTTCGGCCTAGGAGCTGAAGTTTTTTTGTTATCACTTAAGAACTTCAGCAGGAGGCAGAAGTTTTCCTCTTACACTGGCTAAACTAGAAAAATCATATTGCACTAAAAAAACTTCGGATAAGCAGCTGAAGTTTTTTTTTATTACTAAAAAACTTCGGATAGTTCATTTTCTCTTCTATTTTTCGAATTTAAATAGAATAAATATTTAAAAAAAAATGCAGAAAAAACTTATAACAAAAACTTAATATTTTATTAAAACACAATAAAATATAAAAACAAATTACATAAATAAATAAAAGAAAAAACTTAATCGTCCATTCCATCATCATCATCATCATCATCATCATCATCATCATCATTGTCGCTTCCAGATGGACGAGCATTTTCATCAGCAAGATTGTCAAATCTTGCATACATCACAAGCGTATCAAGCTTGTTGTTAATTTCTTTGAGCTCGTTGTCGTACTTTTCTATCACCTCATCAATCTTCAACTCAAATACCTCCATTATGTCTTGCTTGATCTCGTCCACTATTTGCCTAATGACATCATCCATTTTTCTCCTTTTTGTATTTTATATCTGCTAAAATGTATGTGTTTGAGTGAATAAACTCAGAAGGAATAGTGTGCTTATATAGGGGGAAAAAACTTTTGCATGGTATATGAAAAGGCAAAAAGGAATTTTAAAGGTTTTCTAATGAAAAGCATGCATGAATATGATAGGAATGTATTTATTACACTAACACATACCCCCAAACGCAATATAATTACTACTTTAATTGTGTAGGTTAATGATGTATACTATGCAATTAATGCTGAAACATGCTATCATTTTCTGTAAAAAAAAAACTTCGGATTAATCTCCTGAAGTTTTTTAATTCATTTCTAAAATCTTCAGCACGTACCTGCTGAAGTTTTTTTCCTCTGCATTTATGAGTCACCATGATAAAAAAAAACTTCAGCTAATATGATGAAGTTATTAAGGTTATCTCTAAAAACTTTAGCAGTTATAAGCTGAAGTTTTATTTACAGAATTTATTAATTATGTCATAGATCTTTTTTCAAAAAAACTTCAGCAGAAGATGCCTAAGTGATTTAGTTTATTTGTAAAAACTTCAGCGCATACAACATAAAAATTCTTTTGTTCACTTTCCTAATAGTTGCCACTAAACGTGAATCTGTAGGATGAGTTCTATTTGCTTTGTTATAAAATTCAATGGGAGATGGACTCCTGATTTCAAATACTTGGATCATGATACAAAACTTGTTCTACTTAATAAGGACATATCATTCAATATTTTCCTGAAGAAAATTAGTGAAGTTGCAAATATAGATTCAACCACATATGCATTAAAAGTATGGTTTGATATCAAACTAAATACAAGCAAAGGAATGCTGGTTACTTCAGATGAAGAACTCACTACCTGTATACATTTGCTTACAACTGATTCACCCTACAAGAATTGCCATTTTGTCATCGAAAAAATACAACTTTCAGAATCAGCAGCATTCAACCAATCTCTTACATATGCAATAGATTCAGAGCCTATTGTTGAGTATCAATATGAAGTACGACAGCTAGTAATGGAAGTAAATAAAGGGCAACAACCTTCTAACATTACAGCTCCTTCAGAATACATAGTGCTGCAACAATTATCCCCTCCGCCAATAAATTCATACCAGTTTCTCAATGACCAAGAAGAAGAAAGACAGCTAATAATGCAAATTGACACAAAATCCAACAAAGCTTTTTTTCACCTTCTGCAATGATAAATAACAATGAAGATGAAGTAAACATGGAGCTTATACCGATAACATCACATAGAATTGAAGAAATTGCTGAAAGTTCTTCTGCTTCTCAGAAATTAGGAAAAAGAGTGAGGAGAAAGGTCAAAGAATCTCCACCATGTAAAATACTAAGGCACGATGCATTACCTGAGGAAGTAAGAGTTGGATCAATCTTTGATAACAAAGAAAACATGACTAAATTTTTCTGCAGCTTGGAGATAAATCAAAAAGTTGAATTCACTGCTGTTAGATCATGTTCCAAGAGATACGAGCTGAAATGTATCGTGGACAAATGTGGTTGGAATATACGTGCCACTAGAATAAAAAATTCCACACTGTTCAAGGTGATAAAATATCATAACATCCATGAATGCTCGGTTGATACAAAAAAATCAGATCAGAAGCATGTTACATCACTGTAACGACCCGACCGGTCGTTTTGAGTACCAGCGCTTCGTTTAGCAGTCGAAGGCCAAGAACAGCTTCATTTCAGGTATTATGACTTGTACGCGTGGTCAGAATTTGATTTCGGGAAATTCGGAGTTGATTTGGCAAGAGAATTCTCATTTCAGAAGCTTAAAGTTGAAAGAATGAGCTAGGATTTGAATTTCAAGTAAACAACCTCGGAACTAGGATCTGAAGGTTCCAGCAGGTTCGTATGATGATTTCGGACTTGGGCATATGCCCGGATTGGGTTTCGAATAACCCGGGAGCATTTTGGCGCCTATTGTGGAAGATAGTAATTTAGAAGAACTTTCATAAGTTTGGCTTGAAGAGCATTTCGGTGTTATCAATGTCCGTTTGGGATTCCAAGACTGTGAATAGCTCCGTGTAGGTATTCTGGAGTTGGGGGTGCGATCGGAAGTGAATTCGGAGGTCCGTAAACCATTTTGAGGCCATTTGGCTAAAGATAGAAAGTTGAAGGTTTTGGAGAGTTTGACCGGGGAGTTGACTTTTTGATATCGGGGTCGGAATCAAATTTCGGAAGTTGGAGTAGGTCCATAATGTCAAATATGACTTGTGTGTAAAATTTGAAGTCAATCGAACGTGATTTGATAGGTTTCGGCATCGGAAATAGAAGTTGAAAATCTTAAAGTTCATAAACTTGAATTTGGGGTGTAATTCGTGATTTTAGCGTTGTTTGATGTGATTTAAAGCCTCGAGCAAGTCCAAAATGTGTTTTAGGATTTGTTGGTATGTTTGGTTGGGATCCCGGGGGCCTCGGGTGGATTCCAGGTGGTTAACGAATCAAAATTTGATTTTTGGAAGAGCTGAGTTGCTGGTGTCTGGTATTTCCGCTTCTGCGGAAATGGGACCGCAGAAGCGGCCCCCAAAAAGCGAGGAAATAACCGCAGAAGCGGTTTTGGGCTAAGGCGTGAGGGACTGCAGATGCGGTCAAGTCTCCGCAGAAGTGGGACCGCATCTACGGAGGAGAGGTCGCAGAAGCGGAACAGGCTGGCTTGGGGAGGAACGCAGAAGCGGTTTCTGGATCGCTTAAGCGGGACCGCTGATGCGGTTTGGGTTCTGCTAAAGCAGAAAATGGCCGGAGCTTGGGAATCGCAGGAGCAGAATTTTGTCCGCAAAAGCGGACTCAGCAGGTGCGAAAATATTCCGCAGAAGCGGAAAACGACTGGGGCAGAAGCCTAATTTAAGTTGTGATTTGGTTCATTTCCCCCATATTTTCGTGGCTTGGAGCAATTGTGGAGAGCTTCAAGGAGGTAATTTTCGCCATCAATGTTAAGGTAAGTTGTTCCCACCTATTATAAGTTAAATACATTGATTATATATGGATTTAAGCATGGAAATTAGAGTAAATATTGAGGTTTTGGTTGAAAGCCTAGAAAATTATAACCTTGGATTTTATCCACGATTTTGAGTATGGAATTAGGATAAAATCATATATTTGAGTTTCTAAGGTCATGGGTAACCTTTGTCTTCAAGAAATTTTGGATTTCCGGGCATGTGGGCCCGAGGGCATTTTGGTCAACTTTTCGTTCGGGGTTAGGAATTGTTGTAAATTGAGTTGTAAGGTATAGTTGAGCATATATTAATGAATTTGTATGATCATTGGCTAGTTTCGGGGCATTGTGCGTTGGTTCAAGCCTTCGGAAGGATGTGGAATGTCGGTTGCGAGTCTTCGGAGCAAGGTAAGTCTCCTTTCTAATTCTGTGAGGGGAAAATTACCCCATAGGTGAGTTAAATTGATTATGTGCTCTTAGTTGTGGTGGCTACGTGCGCACGAGGAGACGAGAGTACGTGCGTAGCTACTATATGCTATTGTCCGGGTAGTTTAGGACCCAAAAGCATGTTATATGTGGATTATTTGTGAAATCCTTGATGGCTTAGATTTCTTAAATCACATTAAATTGATAATCGGATTTTCTAAAAAACTTAAGCTTTGTTTTCGCAAATTAATAAAAGAGAATGGACTCTTCCTGTATATTTGCTCCATGATGACTTCCTGACTGTATATCTGTCTGTGTGTGTTTATTTTGGAACGGGCCGAACGCCTCGGCAGATTAATAGATGCATCTATAAGTGCGCCGTCGACCCTTGGCAAGTGCACATTTATTTCTGTTGGATTGGACCGTTGCCTCGGTATGATTTGCGCATGCCTATATTGCTGCCTGAACTTAATTAAGTTATTATTGCCCTTTTGTGGCTTAAACATATTTCGATTATGTTTTTAAAGAGAAATTCGGCAAATTTTTCCTATGAAAGAACTACGTGTTTATTTGTTTCCTCTATTTGATTAGAATCATATCTATAAAGAATAAATCCACGGATTAATATGTGTAATGAGGATAAATGATCATTGGATCGTTACAGTGTGTCAAAGTTGACCATCTCGTCT
>MU782590.1:15392-25931 GCA_026770625.1 Nicotiana glauca | reverse complement strand
GCAGAGGAAAGAAACAAGTAAATAATTCCTATCATACAATGATGTTCACAGAAGGTCTTATCCCATCCTTTCCACAATTTTACCAAGACTCTGACTAACCACAATTCGCGAAGAACTAGCATCTGAAATCTAACAATTGGCATCCTGTGCCCCATCAATATCATGGTCATACCGACAACTAACTGGCTAACTAGGGCCACTCTCCAAAAATATAATGGATAAGTGAGGCGTGCCACCACCCTTAGAAAAGGTCAGGAGGAATTCACCTTTAATAGGAGTACTCAGCTTCGTGTATGCTTGTGCAAATGTTTCTAACAAAAATTCTATCAACCAACAAACTTGAAAAAAAAAGCGGACGGACCGCACGTACGATATTCCCTCACAACTCCCAAGCAGTAACATTCATACAGAATAACAATCCACAATCACAATAGAAACAAATAGGAATGCCTAAACAGGCCGTCACAACTCTATACAATCAATCCGTGACATAGCCGACCTTATTTCGCCACATGTGCAACCCACATATAGTATATAACATATCCCGCCTTATTACGCCGCATGTGCAAAACATTAATAAAAATAATAGCACGACAAAGACCTCGTGCAACCTCTCAACAACAACCGCACGGCAGAAACCTCGTGCATCACAATATCAACAACCGCACGGCAGAAACCTCGTGCATCACAATATCAACAACCGCACGGCAGAAACCTCGTGCATCACAATGACCAAAAACCGCACGGCAGAAACCTCGTGCATCACAATAATAACAACTTAACAGGGTGGAAATTTGACAAGAATGATAAATGCAACAGTGTAATAAGGCAAATAAATGAAACGATAATAACTACCAGGATAAAACAGAAACACATGGCAAACACCACTCAATCTCAAATACCAATGAGGATCTCCCAGGATACCGTCCTGTAGCCCTCTCCTCAACTGTCCAATAGATCTCCCGGGATACCGTCTCGTAGTCCAGCTCTCGTACCAGTACCAAAAGATCTCCCCGGATACCGTCCCGTAGTCCCAAAATAAAAGTGCAGTCACAGCCAGAAACAAACCAAGGGATAGATATAAGAAAAAATGAAATAGCAGATAGAACTAGCCTAGCATGCTTCACGTAGTACGATTAAATAATTTAGCAATTACGCAATTATATCAGGTAGACATGCTTTCCTAGTCTAACACAAGTAATAGGATTCAAGTAATATAAAGCAATCAAAGAAAGAAAGTTAAATGTTAACAACTTAAGTAAAACAGGATTTTTCATCAATCGGCTCAAGTACAACTTCATATTCGGTGATTACAAGGATCTAAGAGCCTAATGGGTCAATTTACCACGATAAATCCGAACACGCACTCGTCACCTCGCGTTCAAGGAATACAATCAACATAGAAGACTCAAATCCTAAGGGGAAGTCCCCCACACAAGGTTAGGCAAGATACTTACCTCAAAACGGGCTAAAATCAACTAGCAACCACGTTCTTGCCACGAGTACTCGACTCCAAATGGCCCAAATCTATTCAATGAAATCACACATTGTAAATAATATCTCGAGCAACTGATTCTACAATGTAATTCAAAGCTAAAGCGCGAAATTAGGTAAAATGACCAAAATGCCCCTCGGTCCAACGTCTCAGAACCGGATGAACTTAATATTTTCAGAACCCTCGTAATCTCACGAGTCTAACCATATAAAAATATCTCCAATCGGAGGTCGAATGCCCCCTCAGCTCCTCACAATTAGGTATAAGAACTTTACCCCAAACTTTCACTAAAAATCCGAAATTAAAGGTTGAATTCAAGATTAGATTAGTGGGTTTTAATCATAGAGGAGTAAGGAATCGTTACCCAATCGTTGCCTCAGAAAAGCCCTTGAAAAATCCCTCAAATCCGAGCTCTCTAGCTTGGGTTTGGTTAAAAATGGAAGAACCCTCGTTTTGAAATATTAAATACTGCCCAGGTAATTTCTTCATTGCGATTGCATAAAAAGGGATGTGATGCGTAGAACAAAAATGTGAAGGCCTAGAAAATGGCCTATGGGAACGCAGGGATGGGACTGCGATTGCGGAAGATAAGGGACTGGGCCTATGTGATCGCAATAGAGGCTCTGCGATCGCATATAAGGAATTGGGCCCTGAGACACTAGCCCAGGTTACTCAGTGCGAACGCAGGGAGGGGGTTGCGAACGCAGAGAATAGGGAGGCAGGGCTATGCGATCGCAGAAGAGGTAGTGAGATCGCATTGAAGGAAAATGAGGCCCAGCACGAAAGGCTCTATGCGATCGCAGAGAAGAAAAGGGTCTGCAACACACAGCAGAAAACCTGCAACTCTCTAAGTTCCGAAATTGCTCCGTTAAGCATCTGAAACACACTCAAGGCCCCCGGGACCTCCACCAAACCTAAATACATATCCCATAACATCATTCAAACTTGTACCAATTCTTAAATCACCCAAAACAATGCCAGAAATACGATTTAAGCCAAGATCCAAGCCTATGAACTTCAATTTCTAACAAAACACACTTTCGATCAAAAACCTATGCAAACCTTGTCCGAATGACCTGAAATTTTGCACACACATCCCAAATGATACGACGGAGCTACTGCAACTTCCGGAATTCCATTCTGACCCTCGGATAAAACACTGACTATCGGACCGGAGACTTCAAAAATTCAACCTTCGGCATTTCAAGCCTAAATTAGCTACGGACCTCCAAAACACATTCCAAACACGCTCCCAACCCCAAAATTACCTAACGGAGCTAACGGAACCATCAGATTTCCATTCCGAGGTCATCTTCACACAGTTCCGAATGCGGACCATTTTTCAACTCTTAAGCTCTCATTTAGGGACTAAGTGTCCCAAAACACTCCGAATCCTAATACCGAACGTCCCAGCAAACCACAATAGTAGAAATGAACTTAGGGAAAGCTGTTAATAGGGGATCGGGGCATAAATTCCAAAAACGACCGGCCGGGTCGTTACACTCTACAATGTCCTTCTTCATCCTTCGCCACCAGAAATGCTGTCTCAAGTCATGATACATCTTCGTGGCACCCGGATGAATGGAGTACCTCAAACTATGGGCCTCCTCTAGAATCCTCTCCCTCAAGACATCAACATTAGGAACACATACACGACCCTAAAGTCGTAACACACCATCCTCGCCAATAGAAATCTCCTTGGCACCTTCCTGAAGTACCGTCTCTCTGAGAACTGCCAAATATGGATCATCGAACTGTCGGGCCTTGATCTGCCCTAATAACAAAGACTGAGCAACTACACATGCTAGAACTCGTCTGGGCTCTGAAATGTCCAACCTCACAAGTCTGTTAGCTAAGGACTGGACGTCCAAAGCTAATGGTCTCATCTCAGCAGGAATGAATGCCAAGCTGCCCATACTCTCCGCCTTTCTGCTCAAGGCACCCGCGACTGCCTGGATGATAAAGAATTGTAATGTCATAATCCTTTAGTAACTCAATCCACCTACGCTGCCTCAAATTAAGATCCCTCTGCTTGAACAAATGCTACAAGCTGCGATGGTTTGTATAAACCTCATATGACACTCCATATAAATAGTGCCTCCATATCTTAAGAGCATGAACAATTGCCGCCAACTCTAGATCGTGCACAGGATAGTTCTTCTCATGGACCTTCAGCTGATGTGAAGCATATGCAATAACTCGCCCCTCCTGCATCAACACACATCCCAAGCCAACGCGAGAAGTGTCGCAATATACAGTATACATCCTTGAACCAGAAGGCAATAAAAGTACCGGTGCTGTAGTCAAAGCAGTCTTGAGCTTCTGAAATCTCTCATCGCACTCATCGGACCAACGAAATGGTCCAAAACTTAATTAATGATATTTTGAAAATAAAATCCTTTTTTAATGTTTTAAAAAAATGTTATATTAATGGGTATTTCGTAGTTTTATACTACGAATTGGGTTAACAGATTTTTTGCCGTTAACGCATTTCGCAGTTTAAAACTGCGAAGTAGTTTATAATCTTTTTTTACCTATTTCGCAGTATTGTACTGCGAAGTGCCCAGCCTTATTTAATTAAGGCAATTTGCAGTATAGTACTGCAAATTAGTATTTCGTAGTAATATACTGTGAATTGCCTTAATTAAATAAGGCTGGTCGTCTTCTTCCCTGGACCGCCACCATTAAAAAATCCCAATTTCTTTTATGGTCTGGTCCCCCACCCCCCCGTTTTATATATAAAAAAAAATTTCGGGCCCACCTGTCCCCTCAAGAGCAAGGAGTGTAGGTCCCACATACAAAAAAAACTTTGGATACCGTGTTCTGGGTGCAAAAATTCAATTTCAACAATATTCAAAAAATTACATCGAGGTATTTCTATTTAGTTTATACCGAAACTCATATAGTCATGCATATTAGTATTGTTTAGTATGTTTTCATGTGAATTTATTTTATGTTTGTGTTAAATTTTGTATCTTTTATATACCTGGACTGATTTATTTGATACCCGAATTTATGTTATGTTTGTGACCAAAAATGCTACCGGATTGTTTGTGTTATATTTGATTTATATACCCGAATTTATGTTACGTTTGTGACGAAAAATGCTTAAAATTTGATAAAGAATTTGTATTATTATATAATTTGTATTAAAATTTGATAAATAATTTGTATTGTTAAATAATATTATTTATTTTGTTTATTTGTACTGTTAATGTTCATATTGTAGAGTCATATATCGTAGTAAAATATAGAGTATTTTAGCGTAGTAAAATGTAGAGCCTTTTAGCGTAGAGTCTAAAAATATTGAAATTGAGACGCATAATAATTAAGGATTATTCGGTGGTACCGAGTCTCAAAAATCAAGCCTGGAACCCATACATAACTATTATCTCCAATTTCAAAAATTTATAATTTAATTTATTAAGTTAATAAAATTCTAAAAAGGTTGAAATTGAGACGCATAATAATTAAGGATTAATCGGTGGTACCGGGCCTCAAAAATCAAGCCTGGAACCCATACATAACTATTATCTCCAATTACAAAAATCATACTTAATTTAATTTATTAAGTTAACAAAATTCTAAAAATATTGTAATTGAGACGCATAATACTTAAGGATTATTCGGTGGTACCGGGCCTCAAAAATCAAGCCTGGAACCCATACATAACTATTATCTCCAATTTCAAAAATCATACTTAATTTAATTTATTAAGTTAATAAAATTCTAAGAAGGTTGAAATTGAGAGGCATAATAATTAAGGATTATGCGGTGGTACCGGGCCTCAAAAATCAAGCCCGGAACCCATACATAACTATTATCTCCAATTTCAAAAATCATACTTAATTTAATTTATTAAGTTAATAAAATTCTAAGAAGGTTGAAATTGAGAGGCATAATAATTAAGGATTATGCGGTGGTACCGGGCCTCAAAAATCAAGCCCGGAACCCATACATAACTATTATCTCCAATTTCAAAAATCATACTTAATTTAATTTATTAAGTTAATAAAATTCTAAGAAGGTTGAAATTGAGAGGCATAATAATTAAGGATTATGCGGTGGTACCGGGCCTCAAAAATCAAGCCCGGAACCCATACATAACTATTATCTCCAATTTCAAAAATCATACTTAATTTAATTTATTAAGTTAATAAAATTCTAAGAAGGTTGAAATTGAGAGGCATAATAATTAAGGATTATGCGGTGGTACCGGGCCTCAAAAATCAAGCCCGGAACCCATACATAACTATTATCTCCAATTTCAAAAATCATACTTAATTTAATTTATTAAGTTAATAAAATTCTAAGAAGGTTGAAATTGAGAGGCATAATAATTAAGGATTATGCGGTGGTACCGGGCCTCAAAAATCAAGCCCGGAACCCATACATAACTATTAGCTCCAATTTCAAAAATTTATAATTTAATTTATTAAGTTAACAAAATTCTAAAAATATTGTAATTGAGACGCATAATAATTAAGCATTATTCGGTGGTACTGGGCCTCAAAAATCAAGCGTGGAACTCATACATAAGTATTATCTCCAATTTTAAAAATCATACTTAATTTAATTTATTAAGTTAACAAAATTTTAAAAGAGTTGAAATTGAGACGCATAATAATTAAGGATTATTCGGTGGTACCGAGCCTCAAAAATCAAGCCTGGAACCCATACATAACTATTGTCTCCTATTTCAAAAATCATACTTAATTTAATTTAATAAGTTAACAAAATTCTAAAAATATTGTAATTAAGACGCATAATAATTAAGGATTATTCGGTGGTACCAGGCATAAAAAATCAAGCCTGGAACCCATACATAACTATTATCTCCAATTTCAAAAATCATACTTAATTTAATTTATTAAGTTAACAAAATTCTAAAAATGTTGTAATTGAGACGCATAATAATTAAGGATTATTCGGTGGCACCGGGCCTCAAAAATCAAGCCTGGAACCCATACATAACTATTATCTCCAATTTCAAAAATTTATACTTAATTATTTAATTTATTACACTACCACAAATAATTAATTTTGTTTAAATTATAGTAGACGACATGGCGTTTCCTCCGCCTGCGCATCCTGGACCTGCCGAGGATCAGCTACTGGTGCTGCAGGGCGACCATAGGTCATCCTATGTTTGGGAGGGACAGCTAGCGATGCAGGCTCTCCACCCCAGGAGGCCTGATGATTTGTGGGAGTTTATTGCGGAGCATCCTTTCCATCCGCGCGTAGTAGAGATCCTCCAGACTAAGGGATTATACACCATTTTTCAGCTTGGACGGATGCAGCTTGATTGGTCGCTCATCACGTCCTTGGTAGAGCGGTGGCGACTAGAGACGCTTATATTTCACTTGCCCACTGGAGAGGCTACTATCACGCTGCAGGATGTCCAGGTTTTATATGGACTGCGCGTAGAGGGACGCGCCTTCGCACTGCCCCACCACTGGGGAGGGATGACACATGCACAGTTGGCAGACATGATGGCGCAGTTGACTGGTTCGAGACCGCAGGGTGACCGGGGTGGCAGTCGCGTGTCTTTATCATTAATTAGAGATCAGATGGCAGAATTGCACCCAATTATTACCCACGAGACAAAGCATCTTTGGATTCAGATGTACACTCGGTTGGCGTTTCTCCTGCTTTTCGGGTGTGTCTTGTTCCCGGACACGTCGGGGAACAAAGTGAGTATGCGCTTTCTTCATTGTCTTGAGCAGCTGGATGAGCTACCCCAGTACAGCTGGGGTGCTACTGTTCTGGCGTATCTCTATAGGAGCATGTGTCGGGCGAGCGTAGGTCCAGCGGTTGATATATGCGGTTTTCTGCCCCTTCTTCAGGTGCAAAAAATTTCCGAATACATTGTTTGTTACTCCAAATTCTATATCGTGAAATGACTCATAAATTTACATCAACATTTTATCTTAGGTTTGGGCTTGGCAGCGGATCATGCCATTGCAGCCACCTCTACCAGTACTTCCGCCCGGTGAGGATTATCCGTTTCTCCCTCTAGCTATCAGGTGGATTTTCCAGCGTAGGAACTACCGAGGGACGGATGCTCACCATAATCTCCCCCTTCTTAGGGATGTGTTAGATATGTTGGTGGACGGACAGGTAAATATATACCTATACTTGGTTGTTTTAAATTGAGTTATGTTTTTCGTACTCATTTTTATGTTATTATTGGTAGTTCATCTGGACGCCATACAACATCGAGTTGCTTGGTCACCTACCCGTTTGTTGCTCAGTCGACCGGTTGATTTGGAGCACCTTCGTCTCATTGATCTTCTGGAATTTTGTTGAGTATCATGCCACGGAACGTGTGCTTCGACAGTTTGGCCGTCCTCAGCCTATACCGAGGGAGCCTGGATGGGAGCCTACTCACTATCAGCGGGACGACCGTTCGAACATGGACCGGCAGTATGTTGGGTGGCTACAGCAGCAGATAGCGTATTGGGAGGACCGAGCTGAGCGCATCCCGCTACTACCTACAGTTTTTGAGGAGGCCTCTATTCAGCTGTATGCTGGGTGGTATCGCCGTCATACCCGATTGATGGTCAGGAACCCCGTTCATGTACTTGGCGAGCGATACAGACCGTACGCCGGGAGGCACGAGGCACTGGTATGTTTTTGTGACTTATTAATATCTTATAATTGTGATATAGAGTTATTTAATTAGTATTTTAAATATTTCACAGGCTATTAGGCTTCATCGTGTCTACTGGTCGGGATAGGAGATTCAGCAGCGTTCGGACATCCCTGAAGTGGTTGAGTATGGCCTGGAGGTGGCTCAGATGGATCGTCTAACACTGTTGTAGGCGAGAGATGCCGAGAGGTTAGGCCATGAGCCTCAGTATGTGGCTCCAGAGGCCTACCAGAGGGGTAGGCCAGTCTCACGAGCCAGGGGTAGGGCACCAGCAAGGGGACCCCTACCAGGCAGGGCTGCCCCACGGGGTCGCAGGGGACGGCGAGGAGGTGGCCAGCAAGGGGGCGTTGAGGTACCTGTCGGCCCACCTGCCGATGCACATGACGAGGAGTTCGGAGTTGGGGCCTTTGGAGATGACTAGCAGGGTTATATCCCTCATGCAAATGAGCCTTCCAGCAGCATGCCTTCATATAGCCTTCAGCTATCTTTGCCAGCATCGCAGGTCACCCCGTCAGGAGCATTGTTGATCATGGGTACATTCGACGGGAATGTAGATCAGTACTTTGCATGCACATCTACCGCAGCTGAGGATCGGCCGGCCCCGGACGTGGATGGCGGGCGCAGGTTGAGTTATCCATCATCCCTGGCAGTTCATGCGGTATGTTTGTATTAATTTAATATTTCACTTTGTTTTCTTTTCCTTAAATCGCTGCCATTAATTAATTGTAACTTTCTTATGCAGTCTTCGTCTCAGCCCATCTTTGAGGACACTACATGCGGTGATGAGCACACAATCGATACATATACCCAGGAGGTCGACGAGACCATGGTGAGAAAATATTTTCTTACTTAAAATAATAGCACATTCTCTAGGTTAAGATAATAATACATTTTCATAAAATAATACATTCATACATGCTAAGATTACTTCTTGTTTTGTAGGTTACTGACAGCCCGGCGGCCTATTCTTCCGACCCTGCCAGTTGTGGTGTTGATGCTGCTGCACATCCTCACATAAAGAGGCGGCTTGATGATGATGATCCAGATAGTGTGCCCAGGCGACAGGGGATGCGACTTAGGCCAGCAGCAGCACTGAAGCACACAGGCTGCGGCACTCACTGATTTGCTTATGTATTAAATTTGTGTAAATAGTGCTTTATGTAAATAATAGTAACAACTATCTTTTGACAACAATTTTATTTTATTTACGTTTGAACAACAATTTTATTTAAACAGTAATCTTCAAACACAAACCTTACAAACCAAACACATAAACAAACAGTACAACTAATGAAAGCACTTGACACAATAGAAACACGCAGAAACATGAAGATACACTACAATACTCAACACGTAGATGTCATCGCTTAGTTACGACCGCCTACTATTCTCTCCTTAATCCTCTCGAGCTTTCTTTCTAATTTCTTTTTCTCTTCTTCCACCTCCTTGATCTTCGCCTTCAACTCTTCAATTTCTTGCTTCGATTGGCGCTCTCTGTCCCACTTCCGATTACACACATGTTGAAGATGATACACCTGGTCTTTGTAGTACTCCTGGTCACATGTTTCATCAACCCATACCTTAAAATTGCATATATGTACGTCGGGTTGCCTATAAAACTTGTTCATACACGCCGAGTAATGGCATCCAGCTTCTTCCCATTCATCGTACATCATTCTTTTGTTTCCACACTCGCACTTTGGGCAACGAAAGGGTCGTACAGACATTTCTTGAAGAGAAGTTTGGTTTTATGAAAAATCTCGATTATAGGTTCTTTTGAAGCGTAGAAAATAACTCGAACGCGCTTGTTATTTATATGCACGATATCAGATAGATCGTAGTATTATACTGTGAATTACAAATTGAATTTCTCTGACACGAAATAGGGTTTTCACATGGTTTTTTGCTTTTTCAGCAGGACATGACAACTCCACAAAACGTAGTATGGTACTACGAATTACATAGACATGACAACTCCACGAAACAGGGTTTTCACATGCTTTTCAGCTTTTTCAGAACGAAATGAAAACTCAATAAAACGTAGTATTGTAGTACAAACTACATATTAAATTTCTATGACACAAATTTGCAGTATTCAACATGTTTTTCAGCTTTTTCATAATGAAATGACAACTCTGTAAAACGTAGTATAATACTGCAAATTACATATTAGACAATACCAAAAAACGTAGTATTATACTGCGAATTACATATTAAATTTCTCTGACATGAAACAGGTTTTTCACATGGTTTTCGACATAACATTTTAAATTTCCACATGACAGCTTTAGAGTTGCATATTTCGACATAATTTTTATTGAAACAGAATTTGAACAAGAAACATAATTTGAACATGAATTTTATTTGAAAATAAAACACAAACACAAAAGCG
>MU782588.1:42368-62056 GCA_026770625.1 Nicotiana glauca | reverse complement strand
TTTTGAGTTTTGAATTTCAGAAGTGGGAATTTGGAATAGAAGACTAACAGAAGTATTTGAGAGAATTTTCAGATTGCCAAAACTTATTAAATGAGGCATATGGGTGCCTATTTATAGAGTTAAAAAGGGAGGAAAATTCATATTTCAAAAATTATGAGTTAGTCCCTTTTATTTTATGTTTTAACCCTTATTCTTTTATCATTTATTCAACTAACTACCCCTATTTGTGAAGAATCACACCAATTACCCCATCTAGAACATTCTACCCCTATGTAACCCCCTAATTTCCCCTACTTCATTTAAAATATTACTTTATTGCCACTTTCCTCTACCCAAACTACCCCTACCTTCTTAGTATTATTACCCTTAACCCTTTTATTGTCCCCAAATTACCCCTGAATATTACTTGAATTCACCAACTAACCATACTGCCTTTACCCCCTTTTTTTGTACTACCAGATTAAAATTTCTACTAACAGCTTACTTATTAACCAATCTTATCTAACAAACAACCAAAATATACCAATTGCTATCAATTAATCAAAAATCACTTAGGTAATTAAACTAATTAACACTGATTTACAACTAACAATTATCAAAGTCCAAAGTTGTAACCAATCCACTAATTACTGTTAACACGAATTAACTTCCTAAAAATTTACTAGTTATTATTACTGATTAACAAAACCAATATCAGAGTTTAAACTAAAAGAAATTAATTCTCATAATCAGAATCAAAAAACCAAACAAATAAAAATTAAAATTGAAAATTATCAGAATCTAATTATTAACCCTAAGACTAATATCAAAAATTATTTATCAAAATTTTATCCTATTTTAATATCAGAAATTTAAATCTAAAAATATCAGAATCTAAAGCCTAAGAACTAAAACTAATCAATTTGTTCAAAAGGCGAACCCTAATTAGTAAACTAATCGTACTAAGAAGGAAAGAACATGCAAAGGGATATACAAGTCAAGTAACAGAAAAACAAGGATGAAAGGAAACTTAGTTTTTTTTTTTCTCTTTTATTCAAAACAGTCTTTGGCTTTTCTTTTTCTTCCTTTTTTTTCTTTTAATGAACAGGCTTCAACATCCCAGATGCCTCATGGCAATTTTTCTTGAACTTGGTCGCCGTCAGACCCTAATTTTGACGTCTTTAGCCTTTTCAGTGACTTTTAGGGCTCAAAGATTTCAGAAACGGGCTAAAGGTGTAAAGGGGGAGCTTTGGTCTAATTTTAGGCCGGATTAGGTAAGTTGACGTTCGTCGGAGTTAGGTTTCTGGCGGAACGTTTTTGAATATTTGAGAAGATATGGGGTGATTTGAAGGAAACAGAGTCGAGGGGTGGACTTAGGGTTAAGAGACGGTTCATTGGTGTTATTTGGGTGGTGGTTGGTGGAGGCAGCGTCTCCCGCCGGTAGGGTTACGGCGGGGACTGGAGAGGATACAAGGGCGGCTCGGTGAGATGAAGGAGAAGAAGAAATGAAACTGATTAAGGTTTGTAATTATGTTGGTATATTAAAAGGCCTATAACAAATTACAACCGTCCGATGAATTATAATGGACGAATGAGATTTTTTGATCCTTAAACGGTGCCGTTCTTTTAAATGAAGCATTAATCCGGTCCGTTGGTTTAAACTGATCAAAGGCTAATATTAAAGTATAACACGTCGTCGTTTTGTTTCTATGAGGAGATCAGTCTCCAGCCGTTAGATCAGTTCTCTTCAACGGCCAGGATTAGATTAATAAAAAAAACGAGGTCGTTTGATCCTAAGGCTGGGCAGACCGGGGAACATTTGGGCCTGGATAATTTTGGTTTTGGGCTATTAATTATTCCGATTTTTAGCCCAAATCTTATTATTTTGTATTTTTATATTGTATTTTCTTTTGTATTTTTGTATTTTCTTTTCTTTTGTATTTTTGTATTTATTTTCTGATTTTATTAAATTGTTAAACTAATTAAATTCTAGAATTTATTTAATACCTATTTTATAGTAATTTTCAATTAAAATGCTAAAAATTCTATTTTTTGATTTTTCTTTAATTTGTTTCAAAAAATGAATTAGTACTAAAATTGCAAAATTAAAAATCCTAATGCATATGCATATTTTTTTATATTTTTAATATGAATTATTATGCAACTAATTAACACAAAAATGCCACAAATATCAACAAAAATTGTAAAAATAATAAAAAATTATTTTGTTTGGATTTTAGGAATAATTTGCTTAGGGCAAAAATCACGTGCTCACAATGTTACTAGACATTGAGAAGCTTTCATGATGATACTCGCAAGAGAGTAGAGTGATTGTTCAAACCATGTAATCCATATACACAAGTGAGTAAAAGAGTGACTCAAGAAGGATCGCAACACTGGGATGCCTTAAATGGAACTTGACACCACATAGGTAAACTTTACGACAATGCATACATAGGCACACGTTGCAGATGTTGTCCATTTAAATGAAGTATTCTGTAAGAAATTCATCGGATATAGTCCCTTGTTGAGAATTTTAGGAAAGAAAGTAGGAGGTATTAATCCTAGAGTTATAAAACCATTCAAGGACGTATTTATAGAACTTAATTCCACAAGAGGATGTAAATAAGAGAATTTGTGATAGAGTAGATTCACGAACAATACAACTCCTTCAAGGAGTAGGTACACACGAGTCTTTGTGACTCACATCTTATTAAGACCATGTTTACGAGGACTCTTCAATATGGATGTACATATACAACAAGAGTACGTTGGTTGTGCTAAGTAGTGACTTACTTGGTGACCTTAGGTTGATAGGGCAATAGCTGAATCGATTCCCCTCGACTCCACATCCCTAACGTACGTTGGTACCATGCCTATATACTATAGGATTTGGTGGTGCAGTGACATCAATAGGGACAAAGACACTCCCTTCTTAGCGATAGGTTCTACTAATACCTCTACAGCTCAATACATTCTCCTAGCAAGTCCTTAGGCAATCCCCCAGACTCAATGGTGAGATCACTCTCCCCTCATGGCTTCAAATTCGCGGGTTATGGTTTCATGATTACTCATTTTGGGAGTAAGGCTTGGAGAGAAAACTAATTCCCTAACTTGAGCTCTATCGCACGATTGGAGTATCAAAGAAGGGTGAAATTCCTAAATATCCGAATAGCCTCTAACTTATAGATGTGGTCGACTACATACCAATAAAAAGGACTCTACTAGACACGGCTCTGAGACACCCCAGGACAATTTAAAACCTTAGGCTCTGATACCAAGTTTTTCACGCCCCAAAAAATGAGGAGCACGACCGACGCTCAACCGAGTAAACCCGATTGAGCAAGCTTGTTAGGTTTCATTCTACCCAAACTAATTCATGAATAAATAAGAGATGGAGTCCATTAATCACACTTGGTAAGTATTTTATTAACAACTTCCATTTCATTTCTATTAGCAGCTTAAATTATAGTTATCAAAATATTACAAGTTTTATAAATGTTTGCCAATCATCAATATTTCTACTTTAATTCCAATATCTGACACTACCCACAACCTGTCTACGGAGCCTCTAAACACAACTGAAGAGTAATACAATATGAAAATGCCGGTAACAAGGCTCCGGCTATACCTCAAATACAAAGTACATGATAAACAGATGAAACAGGACCTCGAAACGAAGTGGGGCTCACCAAGTCAGCTGAAAGGATGATGCGGCACTAGCTGCAACCAACACTGCCTGCTATAGAAACACCTACATCCATTTAACGATGTAACGCCCCCGACAAAACGGACATTAGTGCCATCGAATAGCACTAGTATGTATAACTAAACACCATCTAGTTAGAAAGAATAACGATACAAGAGTAAAAAGAAATCATAAGGGCAACAAAGCTTCAAATAAGCACCACATCAACAGTATAAGAGGTTCACATAGTTTTTTTTTTTGAAATTTTAGATTGGAGCATTGTTGTATCATTATCCACATTACCACCGCTTCCTTGAGCGGAGTCCAATCACGGCCCGTTCGGCTAAGCCT
This sequence comes from Nicotiana glauca, assembly GCA_026770625.1. NCBI lineage: Eukaryota > Viridiplantae > Streptophyta > Magnoliopsida > Solanales > Solanaceae > Nicotiana > Nicotiana glauca. The sequence goes on along the minus strand of MU782588.1, from coordinate 58,038 downwards.
TCTTACCAAGACGTTAGCATTATTTCATTCTTACTTTCCAATTTCAATTATCAATACATTACCACCATATGTGTATAACACGTCGTCCGATCGCGGCCCAATCGGATAAGCCATCTGCCAGAGACGTTACCATTTTTCCGTTAACCATCTCACTTCCATCTTTGATTTCACATGTATGAGTTCATCGTCTCTTGGGGCCATAATTATCACATCATACTTGGCACTAGGCCATATTTCATAACTCACATTCCACATAACTTAAACTTTCAACATCAAATTTGTAATTTAAGATAATGGGTACATACAAGAGCAATTCAAGTTATAAGCATAGAGAGGAATTCTCATGATTCAGCATAATAATCACAATTTAAACTTGACTTGAAATCTAGGCAATTTAGCATATAGTTCACATTCTTCACATGTCCCCAATTACCAAGAATATTACATTGAACACATTGAGACACACCTTTCACACATATTCTTGCAACACCAAATCCTTTGAAATAACAAACACTACATAAATTAAATTCCGTACTTACAATATATGCAGGGACACCATGGGAGCTCAATTTCTAAGAAGAGAGGGTTTTTAACCATACATACCTCAAAGAGCTTTCCCTTAAGTTTTTAGAATACACCAACACCTCTAGCAATAATCATCTATGAGAAAATGGCAAAAATCGATTAATAATTAGGAAGATTAACCATGGTGTAACTCTCTTAGGAATTTCATCAAACACCTAACAAGTGAAGTAGACTACAAGGTTCTACAATGGATATTCCTTCTTCCCTTATCCTATTTCATCAAGAACTACCCAAAATAGTTCATTAATCCCACATACTATAGCTTAGTGTCACATGCGTGGCCTATTTCTAACCCCACAATATACTTTTTAATCTCATAATCTCATATATAAAATATTAGAAGTAGGACATACCTGAAAGATAGTGAGCTAGAGATTAGCATGCTTGATTCTTGAGGGTTTGTACAAGATTGATGATTAGGAGGCTAGGTTCCTCTTTCTCTCTCTAAAATGCTCTCATATCTCTCTAGATTTAGTGTAAAAATAGTCCCAAATGAAGCCCCAAAGCTTATTTATCAAAGTGTGTTCGAATATGAAAATTTTCAAAAATGACCCCCAAAGTCAAATATATGGTGCAACTATGCTATAGCATAATCGAAATGTGGGCAGCATTCTTACAGCATAATCGACAACATAATCAATTATGCTATAGCATTATGTTTTTCCCGACACTGCTTCACTATGCGACGCATATGCGGTCCGTATGGTCGTTTTGCAATCCTAAAATTGGTCACAAATCTAGCCTTTGGTAATTTGATCATAACTTTGTGTAGGAATGTCCAAATGATGAACGGTTTGAAGCGTTGGAAGCTAGACTCAAGGAACTTTCATTTGATATGTTTCTCATCACTTTCGTTTGCTCGTTCAAAATTTGGACTTGTGCAAACTCATTTGGAATTTTAGCCTATTATGAGATTTTCCAATTTGACTTGGACTTAGGCCTCCCATTAGACCACACATTACACATTATAAGGCTTATACACATATTTAACAAATCTAATTTATCCCCACTATGTTAATAACATATAAAATATTATAATTAGCCTACCCAGCACCATGAAATCCTAAATTACTTAGAAAAATTTTCCGGGCCTTACAAGGGCATCGTTGTGTGGCTAAGATATGCCTTCTGCTTCCTTGTCATTGAATGATAGGATGCCTTGGAACATAGCTATGAGTCCATTTTTCTCTTATGATCGACACCTTGGTGCATTTGAATACAGGTCCTTGTGGGACATCGACGCTGCCAATGATCATATAGATTACATGTTGTGGTTCTTCCTGCTTATTTTTTCTGCTTGCATCTCTCTCCCTGAAGTGGTTCTTAGCTCAATCATTGAGAAATTCTCGGAGGTACCCCTCATTGAACAACCGAGCTACCTCCTTCATTAGTTGTTTGCAGTCTTCGGTTCTATGGCCATGTGTGCCATGATACTTACACATCAAGTTTGGATTCCTTTGAGAAGGATCGGTTTGTATAGGCGTGGGCCATCTGGTGTCTTTGATTTTTCCAATAACTGATACGATCCCCGATTCATCTATACTGGAATTATACTTCGACAATCGAGGTGTCTCAACAGGGTCGGTATGTTTATCGAACCCATTATTACTCATGAGTCCGTGAGAGCTTTGACCTCGATCATTTCTCCAATCATTTCGAGGAGAATTACTACCTGAACCGTTGTTTCTCTGATCGACATACAGCTGATATCGTTCCTTTTTTTATCTTGATTCTCTGTCTGTATCCCTCGAGGGCTTGACGCCAATCTATTTGGATGAATTGAACCCGAGGTGGATCCCAACTGGTCGTCCTCGACCCTGATCTTTGATTGATAACGATTATGCACGTCTGACCACATCACAGCTGGATACTCGATCGGATTCTGCTTTAATTGTCAAGATGCGATCGAACTCCGTTCATTCAAGCGCTGCATAAAATCCTGTACTGCACAGTCATCCGAGATCAGTGGTAATTCCATTCGCTTCATCTGAAACCTGGACACGAACTCCCTTAACATCTCGTCATTCCTTTGTTTTATCTTAAAAATGTTCGATTTTCTCGTCGCCACCTTTATGGCCCCACTGTGTGCTTTCCCGAAGGCGTCTACTAACGAATTGATAGACTTTGGGGGCAAGTTGTGGTACCAAATCATGGCTCCTTTCGACAAAGTTTCCCTAAATTTTTTCAATAATACTAACTCGATCTCATCATCATTCAGGTTATTTCCTTTAATCCTGCAAGTATATGAGGTAATATGCTCATTAGGGTCGGTTGTCCCATTATATTTGGGTATATCGGGCATGCAAAACTTTTTAGGAATGGGCATCGAATCTGCACTTTGAGGGAACTGTTTTTGTATGAACCTTTTGGCATCTAAACTTTTCATGACCGGGGCACCCTCGGTATTTGATCAATACGGTAGTTATAGGTCTCCACCTTTTTGTCATTGTCCTCAATCTTCTTTTCCCCGGACTCGATCCTCTTGCTCTTCGAGTATCCTCATAATGGTGGGGTCAGTCCCTGAGCCATTTTTGTTTGACCTCTCTAGCGTCGGTTCAGCATGTCAATGTTTTTGGGTTCAGCTATACTCGGAGTTTTATTCTGACTCTGAAGTTGAACGATGGCAATCTGTTGAGCTTGCATCATCTCTAATATCACTTGGAGGGTGACTCCCCCATCTCTTATACCTTGTGTTTCTTGACCCCCAAATCAGGCTTCACTACGTACACTTCCTCCAGGGTCTGCGCCTAAATTTGTATTCAAAGCAATGTGTGAACTAACATCAAATGGTTCCACATTCGGCACTTCTCCAGGGTTTATTAGTGGTACACCAACCCCTGAACATGTGCGTTTTGTGAGTTTGACATGTTTAATCCTGAGAACAAAAATTCTTGACAAGAACAAGTGTGAAAATAACGTGTGTTATCAGAATCAGTACTAAAATAATCATTATTATCTTTAGCCCCACGGTGGGTGCCAAATTATTTATCTCAAAAATACGTATAACAATTATATTTAATTTATGGTTTTAAAGATACTTGATTTAGTTCAATACCAATTAATAACCAAGAAATTTGAAGTGTAAATAAAAGAAACAAGTAAAATCAAACCAGAATGTAGACCAGTTTCGACCTCGAGCCAAAGTGACCTCGAGATGGATCAAGAATAAAGCAAGAATAGTAAAGCTAAAGTACAAATTTGATGAACAATGAGCCAAAAAGCAAGAGAGTATATTCTTTGCCAATGATTAGATGTCTTTACAAATGATTGGGGTCCCTTTTATATAATAGGGGAACCCTAAATAAGGTACATTTTTATTTATAGTAAAGAATCTTATTGGGATAGCTGTCTAACTGTCTCGTACGGGTTCGTATAAATCTATCCCAGAATTTATGCCATAATCTTGGGGATGATCCAGGAATCTAGCATGTTCTATTACAAATCCGTAACGACATTATCTCGAGGTTGAGCATTCTCGGCTTTGATACTCATTGCACTTCGATCCTCGTGCATTGCACTATATGTTCGAGCTCGAGTCTGATCCATCGAGCATGAACTCGACCTTACTTAAACTCGGACTTAAGGCGACCCCTCGAGTCCGGGAAATTGGGCATATCCGATTTTGACCGTATACAAAGTCAGTCCTACTTTTGTAAATTTTGGGTATTTTTGTTGACTTATATGAAGTCTAAGCTCGTCCCGAACTAGGTATCTTGGAATTTGGGAGCAACTTTTGGATAGAAGAAGACAAGGAAAAAATGAAGATTTGGAACAATTCATCGAATCATTCAATACGAAAGTTTATTTGAGTTCGCAGGTTGAAATATCTTTTTGTTCTCTTAATAATCTTGTAATGAATAATTTATCCGCTATGGAGTAGTCTTTCTTGGGGTTATTATAGATATTGTGCCAGGATTACTGTTTAAGAATTTAACTTCTGTTAGTTGCTTGAATTCGTTAAACGAGTTTCTAATTGAATTGCAAATCTAATTGCGATTTTACTTTAGTAGAAAGAAAAGTATTGTTGCAAATAGCTTTGTGTTATCTTGTTTGGGTGAATTTAACGACTCTTATAGGTAATCGAAAGAGCTTGTGGAGTTATCAATTAACCTAATTTTAAAGAATAGTCGAGAGACATTCCTTGTTGGACCAATCATTGAACATATTCTTGCACATGTTCATAGTGCTTTTCATTAGGTTATCGAATGGAATTCTCATTCATTCGAGGAAAGAATTTGAGTTCTAAAGATAATCTACTCGGTTATTGAAATCGAAAGAGTCAATAGAACTTAAGAGTTGAGCTTAGAACAAAGTTAGATCCTAAAAGCAGTCCTTCACATGTTAGAGCCCTTATTTCTCTCTCTAATATTCAATTGTTGCAACCTAATCCCATATTCTCCCATAATTAATCTTAATTGATAATATTAGTTGTTATTCTTAATTAATTCTTTAATAATCCAAAACCAAAGGTTTATTTTCCTGAATAGTGTTAAGTTGAAAATTATTCAAACATTATTTAAACTAATTCTTGTGGAGTCGATTTTATGACTATACTATCTTTGACTAGTGAGCATCCGTTTTATAAACTAGTTTTGCGCTCGTCAAGATCATGATTGAGTTGTGCAAGAATGTGAGCACATTGTCAAGTGTCGCACGTGCGCTTAGTTCAAGAGTAAGGACGTGACACCATGCTACCCTTGTCCTCCGCCTTAGGGGGTTGTCAGCGAGACTTTCTAGATATCCTTTTGGTGCTAATTTAACCCGTTTGGTCCTATCACGTCGTGTAGGAGGTATTGTGTTTGTAGGTGACGATGCCCGTTGCTAGGGACAGATTTTCGTGACTTAAGAGTGCAGTCTCTGTTGATTCATCTCAGTAGTAGCAGCAAACCTTTCCCTATACTTTATTTATTCTTAGACACCTTTATTTATACTATTCTAGGGAATGCCTGGAAGTCTTATGTACTCAGATTTTTCAAATAGAGACTCATGACTTTGTTAGTGGGTTCAGATTCAGACATGTTAATGTGTATGTTATAATTCAATTTTGAGATAGTAATTATCTTAAGATTTATTTATTAGTCGTTTGGGTATGAAGTTCAGTATAGAATTTCCGTTAGTTATAACAGAGCTTGCTCGACAAGTTAAGTTGAGGGACGTCATACTTCACCCCAGTTTCCGGGCGTGATATACAAACTCAATGGAATAAATTTAGGGAAACTTACATAAATGTTCCATATAAGTTTCAACTTACCAATTTCTAGCCAATATTACAAAAATCGAAACAAACAAGGAATTTTTTTAATGGGTATAGTCGAAATTCATTGAAAACATATAGATAAGTCAATATACAAAATTTGAGGAAGATTGGAGGTGATTTGGACTGGTTTTGTATCAAAATTCATAATTAAATCGATGTCAAAAAATTCTTCTGTGACACATGTATCAAACATGTATCACGCATGTATCTCACACACAGATATACATGGATATACATGTGATACACAATCGATACAAATATGATACATATGTGATACACGTATCATTTTTTTTCATATTCAATTTTTACTTCGAATTTTCAATTCAAACAACCTCAAAACTTCACCAAATCATCCCAAAACTGAGATTCAAGCTCCTTAAGATATACCCAATCTATTCTAATAACACCCACTCAAAAGAAAGTAAAAATTTGATATTTTTTTTGCTACAAATAGCTAATTGGCCATTTTGACTAATATTAGTAATATTTTATCAATTGGCCAATTTTTGTAATGAGCTACTTCTAAATGGACATAGCTGGTAATTTCCCATAAATTTAATATTTTAAGAAGGAATTCTCTACAAGTACTTATGTTTTTGCTGCATAAAGAAACAAATGGATAAAGGATTAAATAGAGTGCCTGCCTGGTTTCTTAATTGTCATTTTTATTTTATTACATTAGCGGTAAGGGGACTAATAAGAAGGTGCAATGTCAATTCGTATTTTTCGGTTATGGAATTTCTTTTTGAGAAGGGTATTGTATAGGGGAGGGTATAAGGAAGAAAAAAAGAATCGAGGTGGAACGTTAATTATTAAATTAGGGTTCAATGATATAGGTGGGGCGAATTTATACATATGGGTTTGGTAATTTAATTCATATTAAATTACACCGGGACCAATTGTATATTGCCACGTTATTGATAAAAAGCCATAATACTAGTCTGTTAATTTAGATCAAAAGAAAAAGTTGAAGGCAATGCTGAACCTAAAAAATGTTGAGAGCAAGTTAAAGGTGTTTTTTTAACATTGATAAGGTGTTTGTTTATTATACACATACACATAAATAGAGAATGCTACAAAAAAATAACTAATGACGACCAAAATTTACCTTTTCCCTATATATAAACCACATAAACATGCCTATTTTGCAAAATATAACAAATATATTACTAATGAATTTCTCACACTTTATTTCTTGATTTGTCTGCAATAAGGGGCAAGTGCGAAATGAGGAACATCTTTCATTTCTTTCACACAACGTCATGAATATGTGGTCATCAAAATTGACCAAGTAATACGAAAATGTACTAATATATTATCTTCAATGTAAAATAGTGGTCACGTTTACTCAATAAAATGGTTATTTAATGAACATTTTATAGTTTCTTTCCCTAGTTCACAAGTCATGATCTTATGCTTCGAATATACTCCTTCATGAGTCATGAAATTGATAGGATAAGAAATTAAGAATATTCTATGCATTCATGGCATACTTTTAAAAAAATATATGAGTAGGCAGAAGAAAAAGGCAACAAATCGATCTTGATGTTACAACCCTCTTTTAGGTAGACATTCTATTGAAAGTTTGAAACTATTACAACTACAATTCAACCCTCTTAAATGTTGCGTTATTCAAAATATACGATTAAACAAAAGCTAAACCTTTTAATATTTTGAGTTGATAAATAATTAATAGCCAATAATTTAAACATTTACTATTTTATTTCTTATTTGAAAATATTATAAATAAAATATTTTTGAATAATTAGAGGAAGAAATGTATAAAAAAATAAGAAAATTCTAAAATTTCCGGAATAGAAATATGATTACTTTAAGGATACATTTTGTAAATGTAACTATACAAATGAAATGTTGTGTTACAGTTAAACTAGACAATAAAACCGTCTGATACTGAAAAATGTGGTATTGAGGTTATATAAGAAAGTTAAAGGAAAGAACAAGGTATATAGTTTTTAATTGTTTAAAGAAAATTTATCATATTTTTTTCATGATTTTTCAACTTCGCCCACAGACCTTTCTTCTTTAAAATAATTTCCAAAATCATATGGAATAATAATTAACGGCATGCATCTTTCTCTTTCAAAAGTTCTGGTGAGAACAATCTCAAGACAAAAAGGTAAAGAAAAGATAGATTATAATTTACTCAGGTTTATGTACCGAATCAAATTCTTCTCTTTAACTTTAAAATTATGTTTAGTAAAAAAAACTATTTTATTTTAATATTCAGAGTAATTCGGAATCATTCCATGTAAGATCTATTAAAGGGAGAATTGCTCCCTGTTAGGATTCTTCCTGAATTTGAAGCGATTAAGAATGAAAGGATTATATTTATCACCCCATAATCTTTGTTGATGATGAATGTCAGTGTCAAAGTTCAGGTTCCCTCCGGTCCACAATAAGTGACCAATTTACTTTTGGCACATTCATTAAGAAAATATTAAATTCTATATAAAAATACCCTCGATTAAATATATAATGTGAGGAGTAACATAACTTTTTAGGGATATGTACATATGAGTTATTTTGTAAAAAACAAATTGAATTCTTTCTTTATTATATAAATATACACTTATTTTGAACCAAAATAAAAAAATAAATTGATCATTTACCTTCTTTGTGGTCCCAACATATCTTTATTATGTCAATGGTTCAAGATAGCGAATAATAGAGAGTGATTCAAACCTAACATATATTCCTATCCTTCTCTGTGGTCCCATCTTACTGCGCTGTGGTGGTGCTACTGGCACATATACAGCACATCCGAAAATTCGTAAATGGGCAATATTTGGTTCATGACCAAAAACTAATTGTGACGGAGAATATTTATTATAATGTGTCGGTCTGAGACGGATAAGTGATGCTGCATGCAAGATAGCATGGCCCCAAACAGTAGTGGGCAATTTTGTTTTCATAAGTAGTGGTCTTGCTATCAATTGCAGGCGTTTAATAAATGACTCTGCAAGGCCATTTTGAGTATGAACATAAGCTACAGGATGTTCAACTTTTATCCCAACTGATAAACAATAATCATCAAAAGCTTGAGATGAGAATTCTCCAGCATTATCGAGGCGAATAGCCTTTATAGGATAATCTGGGAATTGTGCCCTTAATCGAATTATTTGGGCTAATAGCTTTGCAAACGCCAGGTTGCGAGATGATAGTAGGCACACATGAGACCATCTTGAAGATGCATCTATTAGGACCATAAAATATCTAAACAACCCACTTGGTGGGTGAATAGGTCCACATATATCCCCATGTATACGCTCTAAAAAGCAGGGGATTCAATGCCAACCTTCATTGGTGATGGTCTAGTGATCATTTTGCCTTGATAACAAGCATCACAAGAAAATTCGTCATTTGTAAGAATCTTCAGGTTCTTTAATGGATGCCCACTCGAATTTTCAGTAATTCGTCTCATCATTATTGATCCAGGATGGCCCAAACGGCCATGCCAAAGCACAAAAGTATTTGAATCTGTAAACTTCTGGTTTACGATAGAGTGTGCTTCAACTGTACTAATTTTTGAATAGTATAAGCCAGAAGATAAAGTTGGTAACTTTTCTACAATGCATTTCTGGCCAGAAATATTCTTTGTAATACAAAGATATTCCATATTCGTTTCATCTATTGTCTCAACATGATACCCATTTCGGCGGATATCTATAAAACTCAACAAGTTTCTTCGGGACTTGGAGGAGAATAATGCATTGTCTATAATAAGTTTTGTTCCCTTAGACAAAAAGATAATGGCTCTTCCGGAGCCTTCAATCAAACTTATATTACCAGAAATTGTTGAAACATTTGCTTTTTCCTTATGCAAATAAGAAAAGTATTTCTGATCCCTGAATATGGCATGAGTTGTTCCACTATCAATAACACAAATATCTTCATGATTTGTCTTTGATCCAAACATAATTTGAGGATTATCCATATTCTTCAAAATGACATAAATAAAATATATTATAGTAAACATCATTATCAAAACATAACTTTTATTTATGTACAACAATTACATAACCATACTATCTATTACAAACAACAAAAATTAAAATATTTATATTTCTACAGATTCACTACCGATTACATGACTTGTTTCTCCTTCTGGGAGTGCAAAGTAATCAGCTACATCTAAATGCATGAAGTCAAAATTATCTTCAGAGATAAAATTTGCTTCAGCATTTTTCTCTGTCTTCTTTAAGGAGGCTTGATAAAGCTCAACCAGGTGCTTTGGTGTACGACAGTTACGTGACCAGTGCCCTTTTCCTCCACATCTATAGCATGCACTCTCTGCATTTGGTGCTTGCACCGCTTCATGCTTTTGTTCCTTCCCTTTACACTGCTGGTGGCGAGGAGGGTTCTTTGGTGCATTATTATTAACATGATTGAGATTTCTTCTCCGACCACGGCCATGACCACGACTGGGGCCACGACCTCTTCCACGTTTGGCTTGGTGGAAGTTCGTCTCATTCACTTTAGGGAATGGACAAGAACCAGTAGGTCGACTTTCATGGTTTTTCATTAATAGCCCATTATGTTTCTCGGCTATAAGAAGATGTGAGATAAGTTCAGAATACCTTTTAAATCCCATCTCTCGATATTGCTGCTGCAGGAGCATATTCGAGGCATGAAAAGTGGTGAAAGTTTTCTCCAACATATCATAATCAGTAATATTATCACCACATAATTTTAATTGGGAAATAATTCTGAACATAGCAGAATTATACTCACTAATAGATTTAAAATCTTGTAGCCTTAGATGAGTCCAATCATATCGTGCCTGTGGAAGAACGACCATCTTCAGGTGGTCATATCTATCTTTCAAATTATTCCACAGTATGACTGGATCTTTAACAGTAAGATATTCCATTTTCAGGCCTTCATCAAGGTGATGGCGTAGGAATATCATTGCTTTGGCACGGTCTTGGTTTGATGCCTGATTTTTATCACTGATGTTGTCTGCCAGTCCCATCGCATCAAGATGAATTTCAGCATCAAGCACCCAAGATATATAACTTTTGCCCGATATATCCAGGGCTACAAATTCAAGTTTAGAAAGATTTGACATTATTTAGGAAAAGAAAGTTCTTACCTCAGATACTTTCAAAATATTTGCTCGAGATGGCAGAGTCTCGTGCTGATAACGTGTTATAAAATAAAGATTGAAAAGTAAAGACAAGTATAGAGAGAGATTGATATATTATTCGAATTCAAACTGATGTACATAATGAATTGAAAACTCTTCTATTCATATAAGAAAGGAAGTTGCTGTGTAAGCTGCTACTGCAAGCTGCTGTGTAAGCTGCTACTACAACCTGCTGTGTAAGCTACTATAAGCTGCTGTGTAAGCTGCTACTCCAACCTGCTGTGTAAGCTACTATAAGCTGCTGTGTAAGCTGCTACTCCAAGCTGCTGTGTAAGCTACTATAAGCTGCTGTGTAAGCTGCTACTCCAAGGTGGTGTGTAAGCTACTACAAGCTGGTGTGTAAGCTGCTACTATTTCCGATATGAATAATCTTATACTAAGAGTAATGTTTATCTATAACGGAGTACTGAAAGGATAAGCCCATTATACCCGCTATGGATAATCTTCTATCGGGGGTAATGTTTATCCATAACCGGATACTGAAAGGATAAACTTATTATACCCGCTATGGATAATCTTCTATCGGGGGTAATGTTTATCCATAACCGGATACTGAAAGGATAAACTTATTATACCCGCTATGGATAATCTTCTATCGGGGGTAATGTTTATCCATAACCGGATACTGAAAGGATAAACTTATTATACCCGCTATGGATAATCTTCTATCGGGGGTAATGTTTATCCATAACCGGATACTGAAAGGATAAACTTATTATACCCGCTATGGATAATCTTCTATCGGGGGTAATGTTTATCCATAACCGGATACTGAAAGGATAAACTTATTATACCCGCTATGGATAATCTTCTATCGGGGGTAATGTTTATCCATAACCGGATACTGAAAGGATAAACTTATTATACCCGCTATGGATAATCTTCTATCGGGGGTAATGTTTATCCATAACCGGATACTGAAAGGATAAACTTATTATACCCGCTATGGATAATCTTCTATCGGGGGTAATGTTTATCCATAACCGGATACTGAAAGGATAAACTTATTATACCCGCTATGGATAATCTTCTATCGGGGGTAATGTTTATCCATAACCGGATACTGAAAGGATAAACTTATTATACCCGCTATGGATAATCTTCTATCGGGGGTAATGTTTATCCATAACCGGATACTGAAAGGATAAACTTATTATACCCGCTATGGATAATCTTCTATCGGGGGTAATGTTTATCCATAACCGGATACTGAAAGGATAAACTTATTATACCCGCTATGGATAATCTTCTATCGGGGGTAATGTTTATCCATAACCGGATACTGAAAGGATAAACTTATTATACCCGCTATGGATAATCTTCTATCGGGGGTAATGTTTATCCATAACCGGATACTGAAAGGATAAACTTATTATACCCGCTATGGATAATCTTCTATCGGGGGTAATGTTTATCCATAACCGGATACTGAAAGGATAAACTTATTATACCCGCTATGGATAATCTTCTATCGGGGGTAATGTTTATCCATAACCGGATACTGAAAGGATAAACTTATTATACCCGCTATGGATAATCTTCTATCGGGGGTAATGTTTATCCATAACCGGATACTGAAAGGATAAACTTATTATACCCGCTATGGATAATCTTCTATCGGGGGTAATGTTTATCCATAACCGGATACTGAAAGGATAAACTTATTATACCCGCTATGGATAATCTTCTATCGGGGGTAATGTTTATCCATAACCGGATACTGAAAGGATAAACTTATTATACCCGCTATGGATAATCTTCTATCGGGGGTAATGTTTATCCATAACCGGATACTGAAAGGATAAACTTATTATACCCGCTATGGATAATCTTCTATCGGGGGTAATGTTTATCCATAACCGGATACTGAAAGGATAAACTTATTATACCCGCTATGGATAATCTTCTATCGGGGGTAATGTTTATCCATAACCGGATACTGAAAGGATAAACTTATTATACCCGCTATGGATAATCTTCTATCGGGGGTAATGTTTATCCATAACCGGATACTGAAAGGATAAACTTATTATACCCGCTATGGATAATCTTCTATCGGGGGTAATGTTTATCCATAACCGGATACTGAAAGGATAAACTTATTATACCCGCTATGGATAATCTTCTATCGGGGGTAATGTTTATCCATAACCGGATACTGAAAGGATAAACTTATTATACCCGCTATGGATAATCTTCTATCGGGGGTAATGTTTATCCATAACCGGATACTGAAAGGATAAACTTATTATACCCGCTATGGATAATCTTCTATCGGGGGTAATGTTTATCCATAACCGGATACTGAAAGGATAAACTTATTATACCCGCTATGGATAATCTTCTATCGGGGGTAATGTTTATCCATAACCGGATACTGAAAGGATAAACTTATTATACCCGCTATGGATAATCTTCTATCGGGGGTAATGTTTATCCATAACCGGATACTGAAAGGATAAACTTATTATACCCGCTATGGATAATCTTCTATCGGGGGTAATGTTTATCCATAACCGGATACTGAAAGGATAAACTTATTATACCCGCTATGGATAATCTTCTATCGGGGGTAATGTTTATCCATAACCGGATACTGAAAGGATAAACTTATTATACCCGCTATGGATAATCTTCTATCGGGGGTAATGTTTATCCATAACCGGATACTGAAAGGATAAACTTATTATACCCGCTATGGATAATCTTCTATCGGGGGTAATGTTTATCCATAACCGGATACTGAAAGGATAAACTTATTATACCCGCTATGGATAATCTTCTATCGGGGGTAATGTTTATCCATAACCGGGTACCGAAGTGATAAGCTTCTTCAGGAAGCTTATTTACAACAGAGTACTAAATGAACATCCATAATATAATATATTTATAATAAGAACGATTTTCTTGGCATGTGAAAACAGGGATAAAGTTGGCTACGTGTCTCATATCTATTGGCCAAAACCCATGTGTATTGCCTCCATAATAAAGTACTAGAAGGACCTACTGAGATGCTTTTGGTGCAAAGTTAAAGCAAGTGTAAGTTATAGAACCTAATATTAGGACTATGATACATTGGAGAGGAGCCTTGTGTGAGGAAATTTTTTGATTTGTCTTACATCTAAATACTTAGGGTTGCCCATATTGTACAACTTGTGGGCATGAATTCAGAAAAGAATCCTTCCATCTTTTTCACAATACCTTTTGTGTCTCATTTGATATGATAAGATTATAATTATTTGGGAGAAGTAAATTAATCTTTTATTAGCGCAATTTTTTACATTGGGTAATATACGTTAGGTGTCAATCATGTCCTATCTCAATTTGAGAGTGTGACACTACCATCATCAACTTAAAGAAGAGCAATATAACTTTTTTTTTTTGGAACCCCAGGAAAACTCGCAACAGCTACAGCCTCTTCCATAGCCTCTGCCCTTCGGTGAGTACTTTGTGCGCACTGGCTAAATTCCCCACTGTATAATAGCCTGTAAACCACACAGAGGATAATGTAAACCACACTAGGCAAGCCCCGTACGACAGGCATACCAGAGGGCATTGAGGGGTGATCAAACCCATGTCGCCTTGTGGAACACCCTTAATTTATTTATTCACCATGATCATTGCATTTTTAACTTTGAAGAGTTGTACATAAATTGTAATATTTGATGAACAAACTTAAGGTATATTTTTCCTTAATAAAGGACACGCCAACTAGACTATATATAATGTCACTTCACCTGCAAGATGTGGATTCGAACCCTCGTAAGAAAAGGAAAAGTCATTAACTTTTTGTAAAATAATTATGAGAAGGAAATAAAACAAACAAACAAGTAAACAGAATTGGTGTTAAATGGGTCTCACTGTGTCCTACCTCCCGAACCACCACACAATGAGATAGGATGAAGATCAATCAGTACCAAAAGTATCACTTTCAATTTGTTTGGTTGTTCTAATATTTTTTTTTCTTTTGTTTTCCTTTGACATTTGTATGGTGGTTCGTGATTATATTTATTATTAACAATAATTTGTAAAAAAAAAAAATTGACAATAATTATTTCTGTCCATTGCAAAAGTACTTGCCCGTATTGAGATGCACTACGGCTTTTTTATTTTTAAAAAAATTAAAAAAATCAAAAGAAGCAAACTGCAAGATGGTGGACCATTCTATTGAATTTTTAAAACATTTTCCCCCACATATATTTTCTTTCAAGTTTACTAGTCAGGAACACGTATTGGGAAACCTTAGGAAGGAGGGCGTATATGTATATATGAACCTCATGCCCTTTTGCATCACTGTTGTTGTATTTTGTGAGGTCAAGTTTAGTTCCCTTCATGCGTTTTTTTGACTACAACATAACCTACATAACTGTCCGGACAACTTTATTATTATTTTTTTTTTAAAAATGTCAACTACTCATATGTGAGTAAAAAATGAATGATATATATTGCTTTTCACTCTTTACTGCAAGCCTTAGCAGTGGCGGATTTAGAAGGGCGGGGAGGGATTTCCGGAACCCCTTGGCCAAAAAATTACTTCCTCCGTTTCATATTGTTTGAGGTAGTTTGACTCGGCACGGAGTTTAAGAAAAAATAAGAAGACTTTTAAAATTTATGGTCTTAAAAGATTAAGAGGTAAAAGGTTCGTGGGGCCATACCATTTG
>MU782588.1:15186-41722 GCA_026770625.1 Nicotiana glauca | reverse complement strand
AAATATATATATATATATATATATATATATATATATATATATATATATATATATATATATATTAAGATAAGATTTATTTTTTACCTTTATATATTAAGCTTTGAATTCCCTTGACATAGCCCAAAAGCAAAATTTAGTACCCAAGGGAGTTCAAAACTTTTATAAGGTCATAAGTTCAATTCCCACTAGCTATAATCTTTTTCAACTTTTTTTATTTGAACTCCCTTAGCGAAAATCCTGCTTCCGCCGCTGAGCCTCTTGTATGACCAACTTACAAGTTCATCTAAACCACTAAATAGTACAGAAGTGACATAACTAGTTAAATATCTCAAATGGATAATTTTTCTTCACATAGAAAACTGAAAACTTAAGAAGTTTAATTAAACAGTAAAACTATTATTCAAATTGATAATACTATGATATTAATATTGAATTGTAATCACACAAAGATTATGTGTAGTATGTTTAAGATCACAGGATTCACTTTTTATTTTAAAACTTAGTGTCTAGTACGATTTTTTTATGTTTTTTTTATATTTCATTGAAGCCAGTTTCACCTTAGGCTATGCCTACTTGTAGGTGCCAGGATTTAGTATTGATGTGGGCGTTCCCAATTCATATGGTAAATTTAAGCTCACAAAAAAAGGGACTGAAATAGTATCTTTCAACTGTCACATCTTCCTTTTTTACCGAAAGGAAAAATAAGGAAGTTTTTTTTAATTAAAATGACATTGAGATCACAAGATTCACTTTTTATTTTAAAAAGTTAGTGTCTAGTACGAATTTAATATGTTTTTTTATATTTCATTGAACCCAGTTTCACCTCAGGCTATACCTACTTGTGGGTGCCCGTATTTAGTATTGATGTGGGCATTCCCAATTGATATAGTAAATTTTAAGCTCACAAAAAAGGGACTGAACTGGTATCTTTCAACTGTCACATCTCTTTTCTTTACCGAAAGGAAAAATTAGAGAATTTTTTCTATTAAACTGACATTAATTGAAATAGAATTATTTATTTAATTCATAGTCGTCACTTGGAATAATTTATGGTGTCCCAAATCATCGGTTTATTTTAAATCCAAAATCGAGGAAATTGACTCTTATTTATGGTTTGCGAACACAGAAGATCGGGTAAGGAATTATGTTAATCCGGGAGGAGGTGTAAGACACTCCCGAGTTCAATTGTTTTAGCACGTTCATTTAACTATTAATAATTGGCCTAATTATCTGATTTATTACATGTTTTAAACTTATTGTACATTTTTAACCTTTAACCACTTTTAATTCTTTTTATAACAAGTCACGATTGTCGTACACTTGTCGTTTTGGTACACATTGCAAACCGCGTCACATGAATTGCACTCGCGATTTACAACATATTTATTTTATTATTGTTCGAAGTTATGGTCAAGTCACGTGGAACACACACCCGAATTGGATTACGTATCATGACTATGCCACGTGAACCGTATCCATAGTCACAATAATTTATTATTAATCGTGCGCCTAAAGCAATGACGCATATTTATAAGTTATTCTAAATCCAGGATTGTCGGCATCCAAATTAACGTTGAACTTCATATGAAAATTGATAGCACCCCTTAACCAAAGGAGCATAAAGTTAAAAATAAAAAAAATAAAAAACGGCTAAGCAAAGGTATCTGATAGATTTAGAGATTTTTTTTCCTTCCTATACCATATATAAAATTTTATTACCAAATATATGCATAGTTTTTAATTTACCCGCCATGTTCACACTTTTTCTACAATTATTATATCATTCATTAAATACTAATTATTAGTAACTGAATCTTCATAATTAGACGCGCTACAAATCAGGAACAGAATATTCTAATTGATTTAGCGACCTTCAAATCAAATTTGAAACGGAAATCCTTTATCTTCAATTTAAAATCAAATTACATAGAATCTTTTCTGCAAAAACTCCGTTCTTCGATATTTTTCCTTAAGCCACAAATAAAAAAAAGACAAAATCGTCAATAAATTCGAAACAAATTGTAGAAATCAGTTCTGTAAAAGCTCAGTTCGTCGACTTTTTTCCTCAATCCACTGATAAAAAAAATAGACAAAATATTCAACAAGTTGAATTCAAATTGTAGAAATCAATTCTGCCGATACTATGTTCTTCATCTTTTTTTCTTAATCCAAAAAATCAAAAAAGTGACAAAATATTGAACAATACCTCAGCAACGACACGCAATCATGTCCAAAATCCCAATCATGCTACAATTAAATGGGAATTGGGATAGCTATGACAGATTTAGAGATTTTCAAGTTGATGGCATTGTGCTCGATGAGGATGCAAGTTACAATATATTGATTTCTACAATTGCATAGCAATTAATGATTGATACTTCAGAAAAAATTATAGAAATCAAATACATTGTGAATGAGAATTGTCCTCCAATGGAGATTAGGAACGATTTGGGGGTTCGTGTGTATATGAAGACAAAAATGGAGAATAAAAACTTAGGATCGTATCCGTTATTTATAAGTGTACGAGATTTCAATATGGAATTGACTATTACCAATGAGAACACACGTGCAGGTTTGTTATGTTTCAAATTCTATGAAAGTCTGATTTTACGGTAATATCTATAAAATTCATACATTTATCCACAAATAAACTACACATCAGTTTTAGGATGTATAAAGCAATATTATTTTCATGATTATCTACATAATTACTATATTTATACTATAATTAAACTATAATCTATATGGAAAAAAATATTGACTACAAAATTTTTCTCATCATCTACAATTTATCTACAAAGATTCTACAAAATTGTAATGATACTATTTATTTTTGTTTTCATGCAGGTTCGTCTGGGACAATAAAGTTACTTGATATGCCAGCCTCTCCCGTCATAGAGGAATATCAAAGTGAAATAATAACTGAAGGTACACAAAATGTTATCAAAGAAGAACAAGTGTATCAAGACAAACAAACAATTGCAACTAAAATGAAGCACTATTCTGTCATGCACAAGTACCAATTTAGGTTTAAAAGATCTAGCCACAGAAGGTATGAAGATATTAATGGTGAAAAGATATAAACAGTATTTTCCTTGTGATATGTGTTTCTCAAACATTGTAGATGAAAAGTAGTTATATTGTATAGTGTGTTACTTTATGTTAAAATAGTCCTTTTATTACATCTACATTGATAACCTGTATTATAAATGTATTTTTTTTAGCTACTGGCTTATATGTGTTGGAGAAAACTATAATTGGTGTCGCGCCCTCTTTTTTCCTTCATAGAAATCGGGTTTATGACATTTTGGGAAGACAACTCGTTCCCTTTTGGGAATTAGGTTTTAGAATTGAAGAGTCGTCACCTAATGATTTAAGTGCATTAGGATACTAAGAAGGGTTTAATTTGGATAACCAGAGATTGGGTAAGGGCTTGAAATTATCCCTAGGGGAAGGTGTTAGGCACCCCTCAAGATCCACTAGTATGATTTCCGGCCAAACTATTGTTGTGACTTAAGTGCAAATAACACATAGGCAAGTAAGAGTTTCAAATAAGAGGGGATTTTCATATAATGGGTACAAGTAAACAGAGTCGGAAAGAACTAAAGAGAGTTGACTTTCTTAGAAGAAATTGTTAAAGATTTAAAAGAAACAAAGAACAAAGGGAAGCGGGGTCTTAGGTTTATTAATAATATGGATCACTCCTCACAACATCCGGTAATCACTCCTTAGCGAGGGGCTACATGTGATATTATCACGTGGTCATCATATCCATATCTACCCTTTACCACCCCGTTAGGGTATTAGAGCACGAGATGTTCTTGTTTACTTATTGCATGCTATTACCCGCCCCAATCTTATCAATCTCGGAGGTACTTGGGACTACTAATCCTAAAGGGAGGAGATATCAGCTTATTTGTGGGTTCAAAAGGTAAAATACTAAGGCGATAGGCAAAAATACATATAACAAGTTTTGGGGAAGCATATAAACAAATAAAAAGCTTAAATACACTTCCTTTAAATAGAGAAGCATATAATTTGGCATGTCTTGCACGTACTGTTTAAGGTCTGATTATACTTAAAAGGGTCAGGCAAACTAATTTATTACATAGTTCAGATATGAGGCCCGACTCAGGCTTGCCTACTAGTTGTAGCTAATGAAATATGATTCAATTTATAAAAATTATCCTACGGTTTGCCTAAGTGTTGGACGAGGGTCCTATAGGCGTGATATCTACTGAATTCAGAAATAATGAATTAAATTGAATACATGCTGATTTAAGAAAAAAGTTGTCAGTTATTAAGGAAGGGCGAGTTTTAGCAAAAGATCATAAGTTCTACAACTGATAAGGCATTATTATTACTGGTTTTAGACTTATAAATGAGTGAGGCGATTCAGATTTGATTAAAACTTCTATAGGCATGCTTTCTATGCATTTGTCGACTTTAGAACACTTTTATAGACCTAGAGAAATGCAGAAATCTTATAAGCATGATATCTAGGTGCTGTATTTTATGAACATGATATCTAGGTGTTGTATATTATATGAACATGATACCTAATTATAGTTAGTTATTTAAGACCTATAAACATGTTTGCCTAATAAACGTGGATATACAAGATTCAGAAAGACCTATAGGCATATTTTCTATATGCATATGCAAAATTCAGATTTCGAATAGTTGTAGGTATGGCATCTATATGAGAGAATGCAGGATTCCTATAGACATGGTATCTATATATGAGAGTGAAGGATTCCTATAGACATGACATCTATATGTGAGAATGAAAGATTCCTATAGACATGATATCTACATATGAGAATGCAGGATTCCTATAGACATGGCATCTACATATGAGAATGCATAAATTCAGAAACTTCTATAAGCAGGATATTTACCCCTTTGCATACATGGTTACCCCTTCCTTTTTCACTAACCATCCCCAAAAGTGTTATTACAAAGTTATTACAACCCAGAAAAGAAGTAAAGTAAGGAAAAATACATCAGAAATTAAAAGTACAACTAAGGAGAGCCTGATTCAGACTTTCTACTTGAAGTATGAAGTAAACCAGCTCAAAGAGTTCATATTTCAAAGCCTTTCTCCCATTTGGGGTGTGTCAAAGTTCCCTAAGAGTCTCACATAAACTCCGGGCAATGCTCACACCCAAATGCATTATCATATTAAGACATAGTGCAGTGTGAAAGGGCCAGCCCTCAGGTGTCCAAGTTCAGAGGGAACTTCAGGTCCCAAGGCAAGGTTCACAAGAGAGGGGAAGAACTTAGAGACTAAGAGAAAGTGGAAGTGCAGAAGTAGAATTCTGAAAAGGGAAAGGGAAAAGGGAAGAAGCTTAAATCAGTACATATAAGGGTATAGGGGAATGTGGAGTTGCAAGAGGCAAAAAGCAGGCTGGTAGGTGTCACACCTCCTTTTTACACACCCCCCGAAGGTAGTATAAAGGGAGCTTTCCCAATTTATGTGATATCATTCGAAATGAAATTATTTATTTATTTTTATTCAGAGTTGCCACTTGGGATGGTTTGTTTTTTGGTGTCCCAAGTCACCAGCTTATTTTAAATCCCAAATCCAGGAAAATTTGACTTTCCTTGTGAAGTTTGCGAACCAGAAATTCTGAATAAGGAATTCTGTTAACTCGAGGGAAGGTGTTAGGCACCCCCGGATTTCGTGGTTCTAGCACGGTCACTTAAACTATTACAATTGGCCTATTATCTGATTTTAATACCTGGTTTAGCCTATGGTGCATTTTAAACTTATTAACCGCTTTTATTCATTTTAAAGAAGATTTAACGTTGTCTAAAACATGTCTTTGAACCGCTTCGCATGAAATGCACCCGCAATCCGAAACACATTTTATTCAACGTTATTAAGATTTAGATTTGGGTCACATGAAATGCACACCCGAATTTAGGAAGGCAATATTATTAGAATATGCGCCTTAAGAAACTACGCGTTTTTAACTTTACGAGGGCTATGGAAAATTCGCTAAATGGCCCGCCTCGAGTTCTAAGAATTTTAAAAGAAATAATTAAGTGAGGGCCACGCATTTGAAATTCTATTTGGCACGGCGCACCTCAACTTCATTTTAAAGGGTATTCAAACTAAAATTCGGAGGGCCATAACTATTTGTGTAATCTAATATGGCTCACCTCCACTCTAGTTAATGGGCTTAATTAATCAACACTAAAAGGAATTTCAAATTTATCTAAAAGCAAGTGTCTCAATTTAATTATAAATCTGCTAATTGCAATAGCAGAACTAACAAAATCAACTCAAATCAAAACTCAAGCTAGTAGCAATTCTCAATGGAGATAACCATATTGAAAAGAAAAGGGTCATGTATGATAAAACAACAAATGGTCCAATCCATAAAAGCCTCCAGACTTGGGCTCAAGTGAGCCCAAATTGACGAATCAACTAACATCTCATGAGGATGTAAAATCGAATGTTACTCAGAATAGGCCAGCGTTTGGCCCAATTCTTCTGATCCAACTGGTCCACACCCAAGTCACAATAATGCAAACACAATTGACATTAGCATAGAAGCATGAGATCCAATTGACATATTTAGGCTATGATCCAAAACATTTGACAGAAATTCACTAAACTAAATTCTAATTCTATTTTAATATGCATTTTTGAATCAGGTCTACTATGACAATGCAACCGTCACATTATACTAGTTATTTGGTAAATGGGCAGCCCAGAATGATCATGACTATCTAAAGGCAATTGAACCTGAATAATAATAACAATTCATACCCCACCTTCGAACAAACTAAATCATCAACACATTACATAACATTTAAATCCTAACAGTAACCATGCCAATAACAATGAAAACCGTACATAATTTGCAATTTTTTTGATTTGTTGAACCATAAATTCATCGTTTGAATCACAGTTCTTTAAAGACACAAATGCCTCACGGGTATTCTAAAAAATATTGGATCAGAAAACTGGGATGTGAGACTCAAATTCTAAGAGAAGAACTAAATAAAACATGAAACTAATTTAAACTAGATCCAAAGATGAATAATGGAGCAGCAGACATTAACCCAAAATCTAAAACAAACTCAAATCTAAAACTTCAAAGAGGTGACATTAACTAACTCTAAAACAACTTTAATGAAACTAATATGTTAATGCATCCCTGGTCAATTACTAGCACCACGTCGCTAACAGGCCTAATACTGAACTTGAATCTCACTGATTTGGCCCATAAGTGACCAAATCCACAACAATAACGACCACTCAACAATCATAACCTTTCAATAAACCTCAAACAAGTATAACCTTGAGCATGATCAATGACTCTACATGAACAGACGCCCTTTAAGGCCTAACTTAGCTAAATATGAATCAAATTTAGAACATGCTGCTGGTGGATCAGGTAATAATGAACCCAGAACATTAGACCCCTATTAATGAACAAACAAAATCACTCAAAATACGTATGGAACTATTAAGCTGAACTGAAGGTCCAAAATATGAATACTAACATTACATCACTTATACTAATAGCTACAACATGCTTACTTAAAGCTGATTCAGACAAAATGATCACATTAAAAATAAAAATTTTTTTTTAGAGGAAACAAAACTAGAACAGTTTCTATACTTCAATTCTTCATGGGTATGGGTTAAATTGACCCTGGGTCGAATCCATTAGAAACCCATCCCAAAACTAAACTTAAAGGTATGAACCTCATGCCCAAGAACAATCAAACCAAAATTTTGAATTAAAATAAAAACAAGAAGAAAACAGAAGCAATTTGAGCAATTTTTTTTTTCCAGAAAATCCAAATTAATGCAACTAACATTAATGAAATTGAAACTAAATTAATAAACAAAATATTTATACTAATTAAAGAAAACAAAAAGGGTTCTTAAAACTAATGTGCATGTAAAAGGACGACCCTAAAACTGAAAAAACAAAAGGGGGAAGAAGCAGAAGACAAATGAGGAATAGAAAAGAAGGAAAGAAAAAGTAAAGAGAAACTAAGAGAAATACCTAGAGTGGCCATGGACAGACTTGAAGAACACTTGAAAGATCCATTGATTAATCGACCGGAATAGACCTTAATCTTGTGTTTTCAAGTGAAAACACACGACTAAGGTCCAATACGGTCTAAAATCCTCATAGGCCCGTTGAATTTTGAGTTAGCAAAATTAGGGCTCAGTTCTCTGATTCAATATTCGAGCAGTTTGAGGGGGATTCGAGGGAAGGTAATTGGGGATTTGGTATGAGGAGATAAATGAGGTCTTGTGGTGTAAATTTGGGGTTGGTTGGAGGTGGCGCCGCCACCGGAGAAAATAGGGGCAGCGCTAGGGTTTGCCCATTATATCCAATATTTGAGGGGTTTCAGAGGGATTTGAGGGAAAGTGATCAGGGATTTGGAAAGAGGGGGTTGAGGGGAGTTCGTAGTGTGATTTTGAGCAAGTTTGGCCGCCGGCCGCCGCCGTGGACGATTTTCGGCGGACGACGATGGAAGGCGGAGACGACGAGGGAGTCCAAGGGTTGTGAGAGAGACGGGTTTAGGAGACGGGTGAGTGTTTGGACATATATATATATATATATATATATATATATATATATATATATATTATTAACAAACCAGTTCCGGACCGTTAGATTAAAAGAGATCAACGGTCCAGATGCAATCAACTAAACGACATCGTTTTGGGTTTGCATGGGAGTTGGACCGGGTGGAAACAGGTATGGGCTGGGTCTGGTTTGGTTTGAAGTGGGTTTGACCGGGCTTTTTAATGGGTTGGCCCAAAATTGGGTATGTTTATTAAAACCCTCTCTTCTTTTCATTTTCTTTTTCTCCTTTTTTTTTCATTTTTAGAATTTTATTAAATACAAAAATAAAAACCTGATCTAATTCCCAAAACTAAATTAATAAACTAATTATTTTTATCAAAAATTAATTAAGTCCTAAAACAAAAGAAAATTATAACAAACTCAAAAATTAGAAGTAAAAAAAAAGCAAAATGAACTATTTTTCGTATTTTCTTTCATTTTTGTAACATTAATAAATAATTAACCTAAAAATATAAAATTGGATCCTAAATGCAAATGCAATATATTTTTTTTATTTTTTATGAATTAAATAAATTAAAAATGCGCACGAAAATGCAAACAAACACGAAAATTATGCAATTAATTCTTAAAAACCAAATAATAAAAGAAAAATCCTAATTTTGAGGATTCTATAAGAGTAATTCATGCGAGGCAAAAATCACGTGCTCACAGCTGCCCCTCTTTGCTCGGAGACACGAAGGGTCGGAAAAAGATAAAATGAGCAATTATGATGGATTTTTATCTGCTCGACACTCCATGAGAAGCATTTTTTGAAAAGAGTCTGACCGAACCTTGCTTCAGAGGTTGCCTACATGTCCTTGGCTATAAAGGAATCAGGTCAGTGTAATTCTGAAAGTTTTGGTAGCTGGGACTACTGGGAGCTGTGATTTCACTATTGTTGTTGCCGCTACTACTTGCTGACCCCCTTATTACACCAAAAGGAAAATCAAAAGCTATATCAACTACGAGTTACAATATTCCTATCTATAAATCTCTTGAAGCTTGATCTTGAGTCTTAGCTAGTTTTTTGCTGTTGACTCAGATCTGAATCTTGATGCTCGTTAGATGCATGTGCTGGTTCTTTCCTCAGCTCTTGGATCAAAGTGGGATATGCGAAGCTTGTGACTTCAATCAAATTTTGAGCAATCCGCATCTTTATCTGCTTCAGTACTTTGAATTTTCTTCGTTTTTGGTCTTTTTCTTCTTTTCTTTATTCTGGACTGAGGCTCATTCTTTCAGCCACCTAGGATCCTGTGCCTCAACGTCAAACCTGCTCAAATGCCAAAACAAACAAACGAACAAAATTTTTCTGCCCCAGTTTTCACTAGGAAAATTTCGTGAGTTATTTGTGACAAAGGTTTGAATTTATTCTTTATTGAAAGCAATAAAAGTCAGGATGATGTTTGCAAGAAGTCAAGATTGGGAGAATAACCAAGAGCTGAGGAAAGAAGAGTACTGGCTCAAAGGGATTGCAAGACGTGGATAGTGTTTGGGTAGGGAGAATGAAAAGCCTTCGTCATCCCAATCGGATAATATCATTGCTGCAGAAAGCCAAACATAGTACCTTTTTACAGCGTCCACATTCACAACTGCATCGGGATCATTTCCTTCGACATATCCCATGTACAATGCTCCTTTTGGCAATATCTTTCTGATGATATACGAGCCTTTCCAATTAAGAGCGAACTTTCCTTTCGCTTTCTGGTGATGGGGAAGAATGCGCCTTAACACGAGTTCCCCTCTTCGAAATTCCTGGACCGCACTTTCATATTGTAGGCACGGGCCATTCTTTGCTGGTATAACTGCCCGTGGCAGACCGCAGCCATCCGTTTTTAATCAATCAGTGTCAGCTGTTCTAGCCAGGTCTTGACCCACTCACTATCTTCAATTTCAGCTTCGACAATGATCCGCAGAGGGGGGATTTCAACATCTGCGGGTATCACAGCTTCAGTGCCATAGACCAGGAGGTATGGTGTTGCTCCTATCGATGTGCGCACTATAGTGCGATATCTCAGTAATGCAAAAGGCAACTTTTCATGCCACTTCTTGGAGCTCTGAATCATCTTTCTCAAAATCTTCTTGATGTTCTGTTTGCTGCTTCGACGACACCATTGGCTTTAGGCCGATAAGGAGTAGAGTTCCTATGCGTTATTTTGAATTTTTTGCATATTTCCTCCACCAAATGACTATTCAGGTTTGCAGCATTGTCTGTGATGATAGTTGCAGGAATACCAAATCGACAGATAAGATCGGAGTGCACAAAATCTACCACAGCTTTCTTGGTGACAAATTTGAGAGTGATGGCTTCAACCCATTTTGTGAAGTAATCAATGGAAACTAGTATGAATCTGTGCCCATTTGAGTCTTTTGGCTCGATCGGCCCAATGATGTCCATGCCCCAAGCAACAAATGGCCAAGGCACTGACATAGGATGCAGTTCTGTGGGTGGTGCATGAATAAAATCACGGTGTACCTGACACTGATGGCGCTTCCGGACAAAGCTGAAATAGTCCTTTTCCATGGTTATCCAGTAATAACCTACTCGAAGGACTTTCTTTGCTAAAACATACCCGTTCATGTGGGGTCCGCATACTCCCGCGTGCACTTTATGCATGATTCTTCCACCTTCTTCGGCGTCAACACATCTTAACAAGTTGAGGTCCAGAGTTCTTTTGTACAAGACATCACCACTCAAAAAGAAACCACTCGCGTGTCATCTAATGGTTCTCTTTTGGTCCCCACTGGCTTGCTCGGGGTATTCTTGCATTTTCAGAAATCTTTTGATGTCATGCTACCATGGTTGGGTATTTGGTTCCGCTTTAACTATATTATAATAACCATGCCTTTCCCGAATTTGGATTTCCAAGGGATCTATGTGAGCATTGCCTGGGTATGGCAGCATTGAGGCTAAAGTAGCAAGTGCGTCGGCCAATTCATTGTGACAACAAGGGATGTACCTAAACTCTATTGACTTGAATCGATTTTCGAGGTCTTCCACATGCTGCATGTAAGGGATCATCTTAACATCTCGAGTTTCCCATTCTCCCTGAGCTTGCCGAATAATCAGATCTGAGTCTCCCATGATCAACAGCTCTTCCACATCCTGGTCGATTGCCATGTTCATACCCATGATACAGGCTTCATACTCGGCAGTATTGTTTGTGTCGAAAAATCAGAGTCGGGCTGTGGCTGGGTAATGCTAACCAGTAGATGAGATCAAGATTGCCCCAATTCCCACACCTTTTGCATTTATCGCTCCATCAAAGAACATCTTCCAAGTAGTAGTATCTTCGTATATTTCCTCGACGAGTTTACCTCTTTATCTGGGAAGTAAGTGTTCAAAGGTAGGTACTCATCATCAACCGGGTTTTCAGCCAAATGATCCGCCAATGCCCAGGCTTTCATTGCCGTGCGAGTGACATAGACTATGTCAAATTCAGTTAGCAGAATCTGCCATTTTGCTAATCTCCATGTGGGCATTGGTTTCTGGAATATGTATTTCAAAGTATCCAACCTTGTTATGAGGTAAGTGGTGTAGGCTTGCAGATAATGTCTCAACTTCTGAGCGACCCAAGTTAAGTCATAGCGGGTTCTTTCTAACAGAGTATACTTAGCTTCATAGCTGGTAAACTTCTTGCTCAGATAGTAGATTGCCTGCTCTTTCTTTCCAGTTATATCATGTTGCCTGAGGACACAACCGAAAGAATTTTCCAAGACTGTCAGGTACAAGAACAGAGGCCTCCCTGGCTCCGGTGGGACCAAGACTGGCGGATTTGATAGATATTCCTTGATCTTATCAAAAGCTTCTTGACATTCATTCGTCCACTTGATTGTTGCATCTTTCTTCAATAATTTGAATATGGGTTCACACGTCGATGTCAACTAAGCAATGAACCGACTGATATAGTCTAATCTGCCCAACAAGCTCATCACATATTTTTTGGTTCTCGGAGAAGGCAAGTCCCAGATAGATTTTATCTTTGTTGGATCTAACTCAATACCTCTCCAGCTGACTATAAAGCCCAAAAGTTTGCCCGATGGGACTCCAAATGCACACTTGGCTGGGTTTAGCTTCACATCATATTTGCGCAACCGTTCAAAGAATTTTCTCAGGTCTCGAACGTGGCCATATTGGGTTTTGGACTTGATGATTACGTCGTCCACATACACCTCTATTTCTTGGTGCATCATATCGTGGAAAATGGCGGTCATGGCCCTCATGTAGGTTGCCTCAGCTTTCTTTAGACCAAACGACATGACCATGTAACAGTATGTACCCCAAGGTGTGGTAAAAGCTGTTTTCTCTGCGTCTTCTTCATCCATCAACACCTGGTGATATCTTGCGTAACAATCCACGAAGGACTGTATCTCATGTTGGCGCAGTTATCAACAAGGATGTGGATGTTTGGGAAAAGGGAAGTTATCTTTGTGACTTGCCTTATTTAAATCTCTATAATCCACACATACTCGGGTCTTTCCGTCCTTATTCGGTATTGGAACTACATTGGCTAGCCATGTGGTATACCGGACCACTTGGATCAACCCTGCTTTCAACTGTTTCGTGACTTCTTCTTTGATGTTGTCACTAATGCCAGTTTTAAACTTTCTTTGCTTTTGCTGGACAAGGGGATAATCGGGGTAAGTCGGCAACTTATGAACCACCAAATCGACACTCAGTCCTGGCATGTCATCATATGACCAAGCAAACACATCCTTGAATTCAAACAAGAGTTGGATCAATGTGTCTCGAGTTTTCTCATCTGTGTGAATGCTTATCTTGGTTTCCCTAACTTCTTAGCACTACCCAAATTGACCGGTTCAGTATCATTTAAGTTCAGCTTAGGTTTATTCTCAAATTGTTCCAATTCTCGATTTATTTTCCTAAAAGTCTCTTCTTCATCGTATTTCGGGTCTTGGTTCATTATTTCACAGTTAGCTGGATCTGGGCGTGAAGTCCGCAAGCATGTCATGTTACTTAACGCTACATTATTAGAACTGAAAGAAGAAATAAAAATAACAAAATCAGAAGGAATAAAGAAAGATGGACGATAAAATATTGATTTCATTTCATTGAATTTGGAAGATAACAGGGTTTACATTGGAAATTAAAAGGTATGAAACTAAAGAAAACATCCGAGTTACACCCTGGAATAACTCGTGATGAAGAATAAGTGGCAGGACAAGTCTACCGGGACTCCCGCCTGATTGGGAATGGCGTAGCATTCCAATTTTGCAGTTTTGCCTCAGGTCCCATGTATAGCACCTCAGCGGTGCTTGGGCCTTCCCCCGACTGGACCATGTGGGTTTCATACACTATCTTCCTCATTGCCCCATATATCTCTTCAATTTCTTCGGCCGTAAAGGCCTTATCTTCTTCTTTCTCATGGTATTTTGGCTTGACAAATGTTCTGTACAGATGCGAAAATGGCTGAGGCAATACTCAACCATCATTCTTTCTTTCACTTTCCCATTTCACATCAGCTGGAGTGGGTAAGAAGCCTACCCCAAATAACTTTTCACTGGTGGTCGGAGTGATAGGTTCAGCTATTTCTCGCTTTCCCAAGCCCTTTCTCAGGTTTGAAGCCATGCCTGATCATCTCTTTGGCCACCACGATGGATACATTAGAAAGAAAGGATTGGGGACAAGGGTTTCCTTCTTCGCACTGGTCCACGACCACAATCTCATAAGCCTGATAGACTATGTGCTCACTCCCCTCTCTTCTTCAAGACACGGGACTGACGGGTCCCGATAAATCGATTGCTCGTCTTCCCCATGGACCACAATCTTTTGATTATCGTGCTCGAAATTCACCATCTGGTGAAGAGTAGAAGGCAAAACCCCTGCTGCATGAATCCACAGCCTCCCCAAAAGAAATTGTAAGAGGTGTCCATGTGCAAAACCTGGAAGGTCACTTCGAAATCTACTGGGCCAATGGTAAGGATAATATCAATCTCTCCAATTGTGTCCCTTTTGATATCATCAAAAACATATACACAAACATTGTTGGATCAGATTCTCTCGGTCCCAATTTCCATAATACCCTTCGCATTTGACAGTCAGGTGAAGGGCTTTGTTGTGTGCGGCCCCTTCTGGGGGCAAATCATTTTTGCTGAAGGAGATTTGGTTGATTGCAAAAAATCTTTCTGCCATTCTCTCCAACTGCTCTACAGAAGTGTCAACAAGCACATATGCTTCATTAAGGGTCTTGATCAATACCTTTTGATGTTCGGCGGAGTTCATCAACAATGATAAGAGGGAGACTCGTGCGGGAGATTTTCGAAGCTGGTCGATCAGCTCATAATCCACCATTTCCATCTTTTGAAAGAAGGCTTTCGCTTCTTCGGCACTCACAGACTTCTTAGATAGGAAGTGCTTTCTAGTGGCATTGTTCACCTCTTACAAATTGAAATACTTTTCAGCTGGTTTATTTTCTTGAACTTCTCCTGAGATTTCTTTGCCCTTATAGGTCACCACCGATTTGTTGTAATTCCAAGGCATAACGGCCGGATCCGTCATAGGCTTCTGTGGTGCGCGACCAATAACCACGGGCTCACTCAGCCTTGGTGGATTAATTGGCCCCCGCTTCACATAAGCTCCCCTGGGCACATACATTTGGGTTGTCTTATTCAATTCGAATCTCCTGGGTGGACTCAAAGTCATCTGCTTTTCTTTGCGGCCTCGAATGACATAGAGAACAACATCTTTGGAAGGCGTTGCCCCAGTTTCGACTTCAACTTTCTCCTCTGACTTTGGAGGGGTGGTTTTGTTCTTTTTCTCCCCTTTGGTTTATTTTCCATATCAGTGATGGCAATGATGGCCTTCAATGCTGGGTCAAATTCCTTGTCCTCACAAATCATTCCGATTATTGGTCCGTTGTTGTGAGCCGAAAGTGGGTTATTGTTCACGTTGGGAATATTTTCATCCCTTAGCACTATCTTCCTTTGTTTTATCAAATCTTCCACAGCGATCTTCAAAGTCCAGCAATTTTCTGTATCGTGCCCTTCAGCCCCTGATTGATAAGCGCACCAGGTGCCATGTTGGTAAGAGGGTGATTCTGGGTTTTGCCTATTCGGGGGTACGGGTTGCAACAAGCCAATTTGGACCAATTTTGAAAATAGGCTAGAATAGGACTCGCCAATTGGTGTGAAGTTTGTTTTCCTTGGCGGCTCCCGGGTACGAAAGTTGTTTTGTGGAGGTTGGGGATTGTAGTGGTTTTGGTAAGGAGGTTGATTTATGGGAAATAGAGCCTGGTTTCGGTTGGATTATTGTTGTGGCAGGATATAAGGTTGAGCATTCATGACCGTGTATGGCTGAGGAGCATAGGCCAGGTCCTGGTGGGGGTAATAGTGCTGCGGGTTTCTTTCTGAGAAAAGGGATCTGGGGTTACGGTGTTTTCTTGCACCCGGCTGCCATTGATGTTTCTTCCTTTTTCTTACCCTTCGCTACTCCTCTATACCTACCCTGAATGGCTTGGGAGGTTGCTCTGATAGTGGATTGGCTTAGAATTCAACCCGTCTTCAAACCATTTTCAACCATTTCGCCAATCTTGATGGCTTCAGCGAACGACTTACCCATTGCATAAATCATGTTTTGGAAGTAATCAGCCTCTTGGGCTTGGAGGAAAACTGTAACCATTTCAACCTCATCCATCGGAGGCTTTACCCTAGAGTCCTGCTCACGCCATTTAACTGCGTACTCTCGGAAGCTTTCCGAGGATTTCTTCTTCAAGTTTGTCAATGAGTTCCTATATCAAGCAATATCAATGTTGTACTGGAAATGCCTAACAAAATCTCTAGCAAGATCATCCCAGATGTGCCAGCGAGATATATCTTGGTCCATGTACCATTCAGATGCGATGCCAACCAGACTTTCTCCAAAATAGGCCATGAGGAGTTCTTCCTTTCCATCGGTTCCTCGCAGTGGTTTTTCAGCATTAACAAACCTGAAGTTTCCCATGGTATACCAGCCAGTCCTCCTATCTCCTTGAGCAGGGGTGTCATCTCAATGTCTCCGAAGCGGAACACACACCTATCACAATCCCAGAATAGAGTAGCAGCTTCAATGATCTTATTGTTGGGTTGAATTTCCAAGAGAGAGGGTAGGTTCCCCAAATATTTCCGGATGAAAGTTTGATCACTAGAGTGAAAATTCTTCCACCAGCTTAGCAGTTTGGGGTGGGTGTTGGTGACCATGCCGAATCGGGGGACTTCGTGTCTCATCTTTTTGCAAGACAAAAGGTTAGGCTCTTACCCCCACTAGAATCGACTACTAAATATAAATAATTGGCATAGAACTATTTAGTTCTCCAAATAAATGCACAAAATGTGGTAGTGTCCGTTTGGGTTTTAGGGAAACCCGATGGACTTTGGACAAGGCTATCTTAAAGAGTTATTATGCGGACAACATAACTAACTCGGTTAGGTTTGACCATGATGCATGCACAATTAAATAGAGTAAGGTTTCTATGTGGTATTACACTGGTACCCTTGAGTGGACAACTCAAGAGGGAATGGCGCGGAACTGTAGAATACACCGTTGATCGACTGGTTTTACCGTAAATATGCCTTCGCCGGATTTAGGGGGGTGATAATATCAGAAGAGCACAACCACTCATTATAAGCGTTGCTATGGTATTTTGTTTGGTACGAGTAGAATATGATGTTGAAAACATTCTTATTCAATAATTAAACAAGTTGTCACGTATTTGCATATTCATAAAATAATAATTATAATAATTTAAAACAGTAATAAAGGAATGCAGAAAAGGAAAGCAATAAAAGAAATAAAGGAAAGAAACAAAAAGACAAGTCAGTTTGGTAGTAGAAGAGGGAATTAAATACTTAAAGGGATTAAACAAATAAGGGCACATAAGAAACGTAAAGTTATAGTAATAGCTTGAAATGGTAAAAGCCTAAAAAGTGTTTCCCCAGCAGAGTCACCATGCTCTCACGCCCCCTTTTCTCCTTCGCGGAAATCGAATTTATGACATTTTGGGAAGACAACTCGTTCCCTTTTGGGAATTAGGTTTTGGAATTGAAGAGTCGCCACCTAATGATTTTAGTTCATTAAGACATAAGAAGGGTTTAATTTGGATAACCAGATATTGGGTAAGGGCTTGAAATTATCCCAAGGGGAAGGTGTTAGGCATGCCTCAGGATCTACTAGTGTGGTTCCCGGCCAAACTATTGTTGTGACTTAAGTGCAAATAACACATAGGCAAGTAAGAGTTCCAAATAGGAGGGTATTTTCATGTAATGGTCACAAATAAACAAAGTCGGAAAGAACTAAAGAGAGTTGGAAGAAATAGTTTTCAAAGATTTAAAAGAAACAAAGAACAAAGGGAAGGAGGGTTCTAGGTTTATTAATAATATAGATCACCCCACATAACATCCGGTAATCACTCCTCAGCAAGGGGCTACACATGATGTTATCACGTGGTCATCATATCCATATCTATCCTTTCCCACCCCGTTAATGTATTAAAGCGCAGAATGGTCTCGTTTACTTATTGCATGCTATTACCCGCCCCAATCTTATCAGTCCCAGAGGTACTTGGGACTACTAATCCTAAATGGAGGAGATATCGGCTTATTTGTGGTTTCAAAAGGTAAAATACTAAGGCAACATGCAAAAACACATATAGCAAGCTTTGGGGAAGCATATAAACAAATAAAAGGCTCAAATACACCTCCTTTAAACAGAGAAGCACATAATTTAGCATGTGTTGCACGTACTGTTTAAGGTCTAATTAAACTTAAAAGGGTGAGGCAGAGTATTTATTGAATAGTTCATATAGGAGTCCCGACTCAGGCTTGCCTACTAGTTGTAGCTAATGAAATCTGATTTAATTTATAAAAAGTATCCTACGGTTTGCCTAAGTGTTGGATGAGGGTCCTATAGGCATGATATCTACTAATTTCAGAAACAATGAATTAAACTGTATACATGCTGATTTAAGAAAAAAGTTGTCAGTTGTTAAGGAAGGGCGAGTTTTAGCAAAAGATCATAAGTTCTGCAACTGGTAAGGCATTATTATTGCTGGTTTTAGACTTATAAACGAGTGAGGCGATTCAGATTTGATTAAAACTCCTATAGGCATGCTTTCTATGCTTTTTTCGACTTTAGAACACTTTTATAGACATAGAGAAATGCAGAAATCCTATAAGCATGATATCTAGGTCTTGTATTTTATGAACATGATATCTAGGTGCTGTATTTTATATGAACATGATATCTAATTGCGGTTGTTTATTTAAGACCTATAAACATGTTTGCTTAATGAAAGTGGATATGCAAGATTCAGAAAGACCTATAGGCATATTTTCTATATGCATATGTAGAATTCAGATTTCGAATAATTGTAGGCATGACGTCTATATGAGAGAATGCAGGATTCTTATAGACATGGTATCTATGTATGAGAGTGCAGCATTCCTATAGACATGGCATCTATATGTGAGAATGCAAGATTCCTATAGACATGGTATCTACATATGAGAATGCAGGATTTCTATAGACATGGCATCTACATATGAGAATGCAGAAATTCAGAAACTCATATAGGCAGGATATCTACCTCTTTGCATACACGGTTATCCCTCCCCTTTTCACTAGCCATCCCCGAGAGTTTTATTACAAAGTTATTACAGCCCAGAAAAGAAGTAAAGTAAGGAAAAATACATCAAAAATTAAAAGTACAACCAAGGAGAGCCGGATTCTGACTTCCTGCCTGAAGTATGAAGTAAACCAACTCCAAGAAATCATATTTCAAAGACTTTCTCACATTTGGGGTGTTTCAAAGTTCCCTAAGAGTCTCACATGAACTCCGGGCAGTGCTCGCACCCAAATGCATTACCATATTAAGACATAGTGCAGTGTGGAAGGGCTATCCCTCAGGTGTCCAAGTTCAGAGGGAACTCATGTTCACAAGGCAAGGCTCACAAGAGTGAGGCAGAACTTAGGGACTAAGAGAGAGTGCAAGTGCAAAAGTAGAATTCTGAAAGGGGAAAGGGAAAAGGGAAGCAACTTAAATTAGTACACATAAGGGTATAGGGGAATGGGGAGTTGCAAGAGGCAAAAAGCAGGCTGGTGGGCATACCTAGCAATGGGAGATGCCGGCACACCCTTAGGCCTGTTAGCACATATTGTTTAGAGGTTAAGACCCCCATGGATCAAACTTAATTCATGGACAACAACTTACATTTCCATGCCTCAAGTCATAACTCAAAACACATAGGAATAATCGGAGGTAGGGACTCATAGCAGAAACAAGCAGAAAGAAATCAACATGCTTGTTTAAATATTTAACTCTGCGGAAGCAGTAAAGTAGACATGGTTACAAAAAGCTGTAAATAAACACATTGTGATGATGCTGAAGCTTAAATTAGGAAATACCAGTTTTAAAGAAACAAATAGAGAAAAAGCAGTAGGTCTTGTAAACAAGCCACAGTGTAGGCAAAGAGAGAATACTATTATGAATAAGTATGAGTTCAAAATAGATTGTGAATTATGTTGTGTGTAGTCTGTTTGTGAAAGAGGTCATGCCTTTTATAGTTTGAAAATCATGTGGAAATAAGGTAAGAAAATAGTTAAGGAACTTATTGTCAATCAATTACACAAGACTTCCCTTAATTAAGGGATTCAGATTCAAACAAGTGAAAACCATTTAAGGAAAGAAGTTGAATAAGCACTTTGTGCACAACATGCAATTAGGGGCAAATACATAAAAATGTTATTTAAGGACAGGGTTTTGAAATACAAGGTTGTACAAATAAGGCAAGAAAATCAATTAACCACAAGTAAATCAAAGGTTAGACATTTTTGTATGAATGAACCGAGTCAAGAAATGTGAGAAAGTTTTTTAACTCAAGGGAAATCAGCAAACAATGGAAAGGAATCAATTAGACCATATTCAGAGGGAGGTATGAACTAATCACAAATTTATAAAATACTTTAGAGGGAAATTCATCATATATATAAGCAGCATACAAACATGTTAAACATGAAAGAAGATTGTTGTGTCATTATAAAATCAGTAGAAAAATCCAGTGTAGTAGAGTTTAGCAAAAAAGCCAAAATAATAAAGACGTCCAAACTCAATTCTGAGACCCTAAATTGGTCTGAAAGAATTAGGGGTTCTAAACTAAAACCCTAGTTCAAACCAAATCTCATAACCAAACTTGGGAGAACCCCCCAAATTTTAGGGTTGCCGCCATTAACCAAGTACAGAAGTGAGAAGGCAAGTGATCGAAACAGGCTCAGTGGTCTCAGAGAGGAACTGAAACTTCTTGTATGTTTCTTTCAGCAGCAGAAACTCACGAGAGAACAATGATAGCAAGTAACACGCAGGACATAGTAGCAGAATTCAAAGAAAATAGAGTAGAAGAAGCTAATACGAAATATAATGAAAAAACTGATAAGAACAATAGAAGAAACATGCTAAGAAACTTTAAACATAGCTCAGTAGAAGAACTTAATAGGGAAATTTAAGAACTTAGTAATAGAAAATACAGTAGAAGAAACACAAGAGCATAGGAGAAAAGAAATACAGTAGAAAAGCATGCGAGAACATAGTGTAGGAAAACACAGTAGGAGAAGCATACAAGAACATGGTAAAAGAAAATACAAGAACATAGCAGAGGCAAATACACAGGAAAGAAAAAGAAAAGGAAGTCAGAGAAACATTTAAATACTTTTTTCCAGAAAACCCTAGATCGGAGAAGAAATGGCTTTGAAAGAAAAGCCAGAGAAATTGTTTGAAAACTCAGGGAAAGCATAGATACACAACAGATCTAAAGGAATCGGAGAAAACCTCGAAGGGTTAGGGTTTCAGAAGAAACCTACTAGTGAGAAAGGCTTTGAAAGGTCACCGATCTAAGTCGGAGAGGTCAAAATCAGGCTCGAGCAACCATGGTACGCCGGAGCAAGGCCGGAGATGACCGTGGAGCTCGAATCGAACAAAGCCTGGACCAACTATGTCGTGGTCAGGCCTTGAATCTTCAAGGACCAGACATGTAGGAGCAATAGGAGGTGAGTATAGGGCCTCCATAGCCTTGGAAGCCATGGACTCCGATGGTTTTCAGGGAGGAGATGGGGGCTAGGGTTTGAGAAGATTCGAGAGAGTTTGAGAGACTGGAGGGTTCAGAGGCGACTGGTAGGTGAAAATGATTTAGGGTTGGTTGGTGTTGGTAAATTAAAAAAGGAAAGGACGAAATGTGGTCGTTGATCATTTTGATAAACGGCCTGGATTAAACGGGGAGCCGGGTGGGTCATTCAAATGGGCTATGGGTCGGTTAATTTTAGGAATTGGGCTGGGGTTCAATTGGGTTTAATTGGGGTTCAAATTAGGCTACAGTCAAAATAAAATCTGGCTAGATTTTAAATAGCCATTTTTACCTTTTATTTTATAAAAATAGCAAATTAAATTTTGGAAATAAATTGAAAGTACTAAAATGATTTAAAACATATAATTATCAATTTAAAAACACTGTTCTTAATTTTTTTTATAAAAAAATGCAATCAAATCATAAAGGAGGCTAATATTGTAATTATGCAATTTAGCTTTTAAAAATGCTAAACAAATTTGTAAAAATATACAAAAATTATCTCAGCTATAGTTTAGCATAAAATATGAGAATTCAACAAGTGAATTACCAAAGTGATAATTTTGGGAATACTTATTGGATTTTTCTTGATAAAATAGGGCAATAAAATTAATTTAAAATAAAAAATAATTGAGAAAAAATTACCAGGACTTTGGGATATACTTATATACACATATTTATACTATTTTTGAAAGGTATTTTTCATATGAAAATATATAGAAAAAAATTGGGTATCAACAATTGGCACTTCAAGGCAACATCAATTAATGATTCCGCATGTTCAAGATCAGGAGTTTCAACCGACAACACACATGCACCTTAATGGATGATACATTCATATAGCACAAACGTACTGCAGTTGTAGTTGGTAGCATGGTCATTCCAAAGTATTGTGATCCTAAGACAGTTTACACACCAAAGGGCATACAAACTGACATGTTGTCCCAACACGGAGTGAACCTAAGCTACATGCAAGCATGGAGATCAAAGGAAAAGGCTTTACAGTTTTTGAGAGGTCATCCGGCTGACTCCTACAGCAAATTAAAAAAATATTTTTATATTCTTGAGAAGACATATCCTGGTTCAGTTGTTAAATTGAAGAAGAGGGCAGATAAATGCTTCTTATATGCATTTGTTTCTCTTTGTACATCAATAAGAGGTTGGGAATATTGTAGACCAGTAGTAGTGGTTGATGTGACATTCTTAAAGTCAGCCTACAGGGGGATTATGCTGACAGCAAGCACAATGGATGCAGCAGGTAAAATTGAAGTTATTTTGTAGGCAGTTTATAAATTATAGATACATTATAGATACTTTGTAGATATATTCTAGTTTATATGCATTTGTGTCTTTATATGCATTTTCAAAGTTGCCAGTTAATTATTTTTTGACTAATAATGTAGGTACAATATTGCCTTTGGCATATGCTGTGGTTGATTCGGAAAACGACGCATCGTGGAAGTGGTTTTTTGAGCAATTCAAGCAAGCATATGGTGAAAGAACTTCAATGTGTGTTGTTTCAGATAGGAATGAGAGTATCCTGAAGGCAACATCAATTGTCTATCCGGGCGTGCCACACTACTCTTGCATGTGGCATATTTGGACAAATATAAGGGCAAAGTTCAAGAAGGGTCATCTACAATTAAATGAATTGTACTTTGCTACAACACGGTCATACACTCTTGATGAATTTAATGAAAGGACGTTGAAGATTGAAGAGATAGACCCGCGTGTTAAATCACACCTCTATGATATTGGCTATCATAGATAGTCAAGAGTACATGCAACGGTGAATAAAACTTGGACTATGACATCAAAAATTGCAGAGTCATTGAATGCTGTAACAAAAGATGCAAGAGAGCTGCCAATATTTGACCTATTAGAGTATATGAGGACACTTCTGGAACGTTGGACGAACGAGAAGTTATTGAAGGCAATGGGTACTTTCATATTCCTTGGGTCCAAATTAAACAAAGAATTGGAGAACAACAGAACATTATCTCATAAACTTAGGGTAAGATCTGTTTATTTGGTGCAGAAAAATAATATTTTAATATACTGTGTTTCCAGATTGTAGATAAATTGTAAACAAAGTGTAGTTAATTTGTAGATTGTAGATAATCTATTTTTATGATTGTAAATATTTTTCTTTATGTTTGTTATGTAATTGTAGGTGAGGGCTTCAACAGATCATATCCATATTGTGATAGAAAGTGTGAAGCGGTACATCGTGTGTCTTGAAAGCAAGAAATGTAGTTGTGGGCAGTTCCAACTTGATGAACTTCCATGTGCGCATGCTTTGGCAGCTTTAAGGCACAGGAATGAAACTTATGAAAACTATTGCTCTCCGTATTACACAAAGGAGAGCCTACTGCATATGTATGAAATACCAGTAAATCCCCTTCCTGATGAAAGCAAATGGAATGTGCCACAACATATATCTGATGAAGTAGTAAATTCACCTACGGGAGAGAAAAGGCAGCCAGGAAGACCTCAAAAGAAAAGATACAAAACATATTATGAACTAAAGTCAAAGAAGTACAAGGTGTCATGTGGCAACTGTGGAGGTGAAGGACATAACAAAAGATCTTGCAAGAATGCACTCAAAAAAATATCGTGTAGTTAGAATAGTATTTCAAAATAATTGTAACAGAATTTTATGTGTAATCGTTTAAGTTTTTAAAGATCATAATGTAGTTAATTTTAATTTGTTTCTTTGTTTGTTAACATATTTTTATGTATTGTGTCAAGCATCTACCTCCATTTTTTTCATTCTGTACATAGCAGTTAATATTTATTATCTAGAATATAACTACAAGTTAAAAAAATTTAATTTAACTTGTACTGACAGTTATATACAGAAATTAAATACAACTGGAGGTATTCCCTACAAATTATTTACATATTCAACTATAAAATTATATATAATCTCAACATTCAGTGTTTCCAGATTGTAGATAATTTGAAGTTTTTTTGTAGATAATTTGTATTCTAACAACATAATAACTACGTTTAAGATAATGAAGAACAAGTGCTGTAAACAATTAGAGATAAAACTACCAAGTTATTTTCAAGTGAACTACTAAACTGGATAGAAATTAACAAAACAAAAGGTCTGCTACAATAAAAACACAAATGAATGTTCAGAAAGTTGTGTACTATACTTCTCCTAGAAACTAGCATCAACTAAATTACATATACATGACACTACTTCTTCTTTCTCTGGACTCTTGTTTTCTCATTCAATGCAGGTGCACCCTTCCTCGTTGCTAGTCTGTCTGTAACCACACTTTCACTGATTGACCCATCTTCCTGCTTCTTTGTAGCATAGTCCCATAAGAGCGCTCCATAGCGTTTATGATGTTGGTCAATATCATAAAGGTCTTCTGCGGGAATTGACAAATCTCCAAGGCTAACATACTCTGCAAAGGCAGCAACAAATACACCACAATCACTAGAGAACACAATTTTTCTTAAAATATTTACCAAATGATTAGAAATAAAAAAAAGAATTAAATGCATAGAAAGAGAGAATAGATTTTTTATAGTGACCCTTCTCTTTGCTGTGGAATCTCTCCAACGATCCACTGAATGTTAAGAGGATACATTCATCTACATTTTACCTACAACATAACTACAAATGATTACAGAATATCTACAATTCAAAGTATTTTCTATAAAAAGGTAGCAATAAAAGGTAACTACAATTCTGCTTAAAATAGTACAATTTACCTAACAATATAACTATAAAAAAACTACATGTACGCGGTAAAACCAGATGACTAGATTTTCTGCTATCAAGATATTTTAGAAGCCTTCCTCGGGACCCCGAAGGTGGAAGGCCTCGGTCAAGTTCTCGGTCTTGGGGATCGTTGGAGCCCAAATCAAAGGGGGCAAGGACCGAGGTCGGAATAGAAGAAGAAGTCTCCTAGGCGCATGGCTACACCTGACAGGGATGGTCTATCTGTAACCTACTAAGATGACGAGCGATAGGCCGTCCCATCTTTCCACTCTTGTAAATAATATATGCATACTTTACCGAGTCCCCTCGCCTATATAAGGGGGACTCACCCCACCTTGTAAGGGACTGATATTGCTCCACCTCTTCGATAAGCAATAATCTCTCTCTCTCTCTCTCTCTCTCTCTCTCTCTCCCTCTCTCTTTCTTTATACTAAGTTAACTATGTTCTTCGAACCCAAGGTCGCCCTAACATTTTATTGTTCTTCGTTTGTTCTTCGCCATTTAGCTCAAGATTGATGGTATAAATCCTTGTATGAACATACTTATTTGTTATCCCCTTCCCGATCACCCTCGATAAGATTACCTTCGATAGGCCCGAGGTGGGCTCGAGGCCTGGCCCTGAGGGTCTACTGGCTTGTCCTAAGCCCGGGAACATCCCTTATTGGTTCGATTATCGTTTTTGGCTAGCTCGATCTTTACTGTTTTTACTCCATGTTTAGCACTTATCACCCTTTCAAACTATCTCGAGAATAGATCATGTATTTTTAGAATTCCATTTAGAAATTTAATTGTTGTTACCATTTTCACGGTAAACAGTTTGGCGCCCACCGTAGGGATAAAAATAATAGTGATTAGTCTCTTGCTAATTATGTCACTTAAACGCACGATATGTCTCACACTTTTTCTTGCATGAGATCTCCGCTTTCAGGACCGAACATTCTGCTCGATCGGTGAAATGAGAAATAGAGATCTCAGGAGCAATAGGGGAACGAAACCGAACAACCCGCAGTCCGACACATCCCCGGTCTTAGTCCAAGCGCAAAACAAAATCCCCCAATATGATATCCACATGATTATCGGGGGG
>MU782588.1:1941-15014 GCA_026770625.1 Nicotiana glauca | reverse complement strand
GGGGGGGGGGGGGGGGGACGATCCCCCAGTGTCCCGTATCTAAGCGGGCAAAAACAACTGCTATAGATGAATTGACGCGGCGGTTCTTACCCGAAGAAACCCTCATATTCACCAAGGAGGACCTCGAGACCATGGGAGAACCACAACATAATGATGCACTAGTGATCTCATTTCTCTTAAACAACACAAAGATAAAGCGCGTACTCGTAGACCCAGGAAACTCGGCCAATATAATCAGATCCGGAGTGATTGAACAGCTGGGATTGCTCAGCCAGATTAACACCGTTTCTCGAATCCTTCACGGTTTCAACATGATCGGGGAAGAAGCGAAAAGAGAAATCACCCTGCCAATCAACACATCTGGCACGACCCAGAGCACCCAATTTTAGGTCATCTACGGCGACATGAGGTACAACGCTTTGCTAGGTAGACCTTGGATACACGATATGAGGGCAGTGCCCTCTACCTTACACCAGGTGGTGAGATTCCCTACAAGAAATGGTATTACAACAACACATGGAGAACAACGGACGACAAGAGAAATGTTTGCGGTTCACCGTGAGCCGTCAACCCCACACTCGGCCTCAAATGAGGAAAAAACATGCAAACCGTCGGAGATGACGAGGAAGATTTCTTCGCCCCCCAAACCTTCGTCGCCCCCGAAGAATCGGATGCGACCAAATAAACGATCAAAGAATTGGAGCAGACCATTCTGATTGATAACCTCCCAGACCGTAAGGTATACCTAGGCACGGGGTTGACCCTCGAGCTCAGGACATGTCTTATTCGATTCCTTAGTAATAATATCGACTGTTTTGCCTGGTTCCACCTAGATATGACAGTTATCCCGCCAGAAATAACCTCCCA
Source organism: Nicotiana glauca (assembly GCA_026770625.1). Classification (NCBI taxonomy): domain Eukaryota; kingdom Viridiplantae; phylum Streptophyta; class Magnoliopsida; order Solanales; family Solanaceae; genus Nicotiana; species Nicotiana glauca. The sequence continues at coordinate 14,147 of MU782588.1, read as the reverse complement.
CCGGCTGAGCGTCGACCATAAATTCAAACCCATGAATCACAAAAGGAGGCGACAGTCCGAGGTAAAATACGCCTTCATCAAAGAAGAGGTAACCAAACTATTAAAAATTGGGTCCATCAAGGAGTTGAAGTATCCCGAATGGCTAGCTAACGTAGTAATAGTGCCAAAGAAAGGGAATATGCTAAGAATGTGCGTGGATTATAAGGATTTAATCAAAGCATTCTCCAAAGATTCTTTCCCGCTGCCCAACATTGATCGTCTGATCGATGCCACGGCCGGCCACGAGACCCTCACCTTTCTCGATGCTTAGTCGGGGTATAATCAGATTCGGATGAACCCCGAGGACAGGGAAAAGACTTCATTCATCACGAAGTATGGCATATATTGCTATAATGTGATGCCTTTCGAACTAAAAAATGCGGGAGCAATGTACCAATGCCTAGTTAATAAGATGTTCGAACACAAAATAGGAAAATCGATGGAAGTATACATTGACGATATGTTAGTAAAATCCCTGCGCGTAGAGGATCATCTGACCCATTTGCAGGAAACCTTTGACATCCTCAGAAGCTACAACATGAAGCTCAACCCCGAAAAATGCACCTTCAAAGTAGGTTCGGGCAAAGTTTTGGGCTTCATGGTCTCAAATAGGGGGGATCGAGATCAACCCCGACAAAATAAAGGCCATCGAAGAAATCACAGTGGTAAATAACGTAAAAGCCGTCTAATGACTGACTGGGCGGATCGTAGCCCTGGGTAAATTCATATCAAGGTCGACAGACAAAAGCCATCCCTTATTTGCCCTACTCAAAAGAAAGATCAACTTTGAATGGACTCCAGAATGCCAAGATGCCCTGGAAGAGCTGAAACAGTACCTGTCATGCCCACCTTTGCTACACACACCCAAAGAAGATGAAATATTGTCTCTGTACCTAGCTGTATCCGAAATAGCAGTGAGTGGTGTATTAGTCCGGGAAGATCAAGGTACGCAATTTCCTAAATATTATAAGAGTCGAACCTTGGGGGACGCCTAAACTCGGTACCCCCATTTAGAAAAATTGGCACTCGCACTAATAAGCGATTCGCATAAGCTAAAGCCTTACTTTCAGTGCCACCGCATCTGTGTCCTATCAACCTATCCCATCCGGAGCATACTGCACAAACCTAAGCTATCGGGACGACTGGCCAAACGGGCCATCGAGCTCGGAGGGTATGATATCGTCTATCAACCTGGAACGACCATCAAATCCTAGATCCTAGCGGATTTCGTGGTCAATTTTTTGCCATCCCTCATCCCCGAGGTGGAGAAGGAACTTTTATTAAAGTCAGGAACATCTTTCGGGGTGTGGACCCTATTCGGTGACGGTGCCACAAACGTCAGAGGATCAGGGCTCGGTATAGTCCTAAAGCCGCCTATCGGCAGTGTAATCCGACAATCCATAAAAAATGCAAAGCTAACTAACAACGATCCGAGTATGAGGCTATGATTGCCGGTCTAGAGTTCGCCAAGGGCATGGGGGCCGAGTCCATTAAGGCAAAATATGATTCGCTCCTCGTAGTAAGTCAAGTAAACAAAAGCTATGAAGCTCGGGAAGACAGAATGCAAAGGTATCTGGATAAAATCCAAGTTACCTTGTGTCGCCTCAAGGAATGGAGCTTAGTATATGTGCCCCGAGAACAGAACAGCGAGGCTGATACCCTAGCAAACCTAGGAGCGTCCACCAAGTAGGAAGACCTGCTTCTCGGGGCTGTGGTCCAGCTAATCAAGTCCGCAGTCGAAGAGGGTCATGTGGAAATCAACTCCACCAGCCTGACATGGGATTGGAGGAATAAATACATCACCTATCTGAAGGACTGAAAGCTGGCCGCCGACCCGAATGAATCACGAGCCCTACGAACCAGAGCGGTCCGATTCTTGCTCGATGAAAGCAGGGCCATGTACAGAAGGATGTTTGACGGCCCCCTAGCAGTGTGTCTTAGAACGGGAGACACAGATTATGTGCTCCGAAAGATCCACGAGAGCACCTGCGGAAACCACTCTAGGGTAGACTCCTTAGTCAGAAAGGTAATCTGAGCAGGTTACTATTAGGATAGCATAGAAAGGGACGACAAGGAGTTCGTTCGGAGATGCGACGTGTCAAATATTCACCCCCATGATCCACCAACCAGGGGAATAATTACATTCCGTCTTATCACCATGGCCATTCATGAAATGGGGAATGGATATCGTTGGCCCTTTGGCAACGGCACCAGGTAAAGCTAGGTTCATTCTGTTTATGACTGATTACTTTTCGAAATGGGTTGAAGCGCAGGCCTTCGAAAAAATAAGAGAGAAGGAAGTCATCAACTTCATATGGGAACATATCATATGCCGGTTCGGGATCCCGTCCGAAATAACGTGCAACAATGGGAGGCAACTCATTGGGAGCAATGTAACTCAGTTCCTGGAGGACAACAAAATCAAAAGGATCCTTTCAACGCCGTACCATCCGTGCACAAACGGCCAGGCCGAATCCACAAAAAAAACTATCATCCTGAACCTAAAGAAGAAATTATAGAGCTCTAAAGGAAAGTGGCGAGAGACTCTACCCAAGATATTATAGGCATATCAGACGACTTCAAAATCAAGTAAGGGCGAAATGCCTTTCTCTCTAGTACATGGTGCTGAAGCATTAATACCTGTAGAGGTCGGAGAGCCAATCACTAGATTCCGACACGTCAGCGAGGAGACGAACCACGAGGCCATGACAACAGCCCCCGAACTACTCGACAAAAAGTGGGAGGGCTCGCTGGTTCGGATGGCTGCCCAGAAGTAGAAAATCGAAAGATATTACAACCGGAGAACGAACCTCAAATATTTCAGCACCGGGGACTTGGTCCTGAGGAAGGTTACTCTCAACACCCAGAATCCCAACAAAGGGAAACTAGTCCAGAATTGGGAAGGGTCGTATCGCGTCCTCGGAATCATTGGCAAAAGCTCATTTAAGCTTGGCACCATGAAAGGCGAGCAACTCCCAAGAAACTGGAATGTGTCGATGCTCAAACGATATTACTGTTAGGGCCTCCAATCGAGAAATACCCGCGGGAGCCCATGATCGAACATCGCCCTCTCTTCCACAAAAACAGACTCTCACCCCAGAGTGAATTTCCGTTGAAACGGCTTTTATGACAAAGACAACACACCAGGCCAAACAATTTTAAGGAGCCGAGCCCATGAGGGTCGAGCTCATGGCAACAAAACTATATGTGCTTGAGGCCTATATCTACGCCGAGCAATAAAAGATATATTTTGGCATTCTCATCACGGCCTACATCTACTCCAAAGCGATAAAAGGTAGTTTCTTGCGTTTCATGCTTCAAGCAAATTGTCTCAACATATTCATAGCATAATACTTCTCCATCAAACAAGTTTGACACATTCGAAGACTCAAAATAAGCGATTTTGACAACTCGTACGACCCCAGGGTCAGAACTCCGGGCTCACCAAGACTCCAAAAAAACAACTCCAGGCTTACCAAGCCCCTGGAAAACAACTCTGAGCTTACGAGAAACTGTCCTCAAGCAAACTCGATGACTCGGAGGTTGTTGCCAATCGCCACGCACTGGAAAATCCGATATTGTATGACCCTAACGGGCATCCTCGGCAAAACCAGATCTATTCTCCATAAACTGTAAGACCTAAATAGGCATGATAAACTGTAAGACCTCAACAGGCATGACAAGATGCAAGACCTCAACAGGCATGGCAAACTGTAAGACCTCAATAGGCATGAAAAATCCCGCAGTTTAGGCTACACATCGCATTTGTAAGAATCCCTAAAGAGCATACCCTTAGTGCAGATACCTATAACTGCTTCTTGGGATAAAAAATAGCCCTGGCCAAATGCACAGACTACAGTTGAAACGGCTGCTACAACCCAAAAAATGCGACTCGGGGATTCCCGACTGTTGCTAAAAAATCCTCCGAATCTACTTCGGCAAGAACCGGTTAAAAAACAGGCTTCTCTCAACAGGCACAAAATAAGTCCCGACCACGTTGGCTCTAAAATAAAAAAAGTGTCAATCTACTCGACCTATGGGCTATGAACCTTCCGAGGTGCTCAAAACATCGCCGATTACGACTTGGAATTGAGGTTCTTTTAGAACCGACGATGGGTCAGGAAAAATATTCAATAAGACCTTAACGAGAGGAAACAAAGCCTACAAAAAGCCTCCGAGCCTCATATCAAAACATCATAAGTGACATTGTCGCCGGCTAAGCAAAGCCTCCGGGCCTCACACTGAAAGGTCTCTACGACTATCAAATTGAAAATTAACAACTTGAGGATTAAAGAGAGCTCGAATCGTAACCCAATTCAGAGACGGGATCCAAAATAGTTAAACTAAGCAAAGCCTCCAGGCCTCATATCAAAAGGTCTCTACGACCAAACAGCGTAAGTGCCATTGTCGCCTACTAAGCGAGCCTCCAGGCCTCATGCTAAAAGGTCCTGACGGCCTAGCAACACGGAATGTCACCATCGCTGGCCAAAACTCGGATGAATTCAAGGGTCAATTACAGCCCGAGTCGCAACACGCTTGGAGACTGGACCCAAAAAAGCGCCAAATGGCCAAGGACGGGAAACAGAAAACACTATCGCCAACCAGAGCCCCCGAAAGGATCAAAGGCCAATTATAGCTCGAATCGCAACACGATTCGGAGACTGGACCCGAGGATAGTAGCATGCCCAGGTCACGACACAAAGATCGCTATCTTCAATTCAAACAAGCAGAGCCCCAGGGTATATCAAGCCCAAGTCAGGATCCCGACTCGGAGATTGGCTCTAAGAAAATTGCAAAATGCCTGAAAGAACGGCATAAATACCACTGTTGCCAATCGAGGGAAACTAGAAGCATAGAGTCGATTACGGCTCAAGTCGCAGCACGACTCCAGAATCGAACCCCAAAACAAATGAGAAAAAAGCCAGAGCGCGAAGGCGCAAAATCCTCGCGGCAACTCCCGGCAGGGATCACACCAACCAGCTCGGAATGGGCTGCAAAGCTACACTACAGATTCAAAGCTCTATATTCAAAGCTTTCGTCGATAAAGGAAATAAATTCACAAGATTGATCTTTTCCAACATGCGCTGAAATGAAAACTCCATATACAGGAAAGAAAAACAACGGAAAGCATAACATAAACTAAGCCTCCAGATCCCCAGGCGGCCCCTTATCAACGGCGGCCCCTTCTCTGGAGATTCGCTCCCACTTCTAACACCGCTTGAGCCACCTTCCAATACACCCTCAGTGTTTAATCTTTGAGGGTCAGGCCAAACATGACTCGCAGGCCAAACAACGATGGCCCCTCTCTCTGAAGGACTTTTTCACGCAGAAATCTTCAGAGGCAGCTTCTCCCCATGTAAAGATACAAGTGCTTCGGCCTTAGCTCTGATCTGAAGTAGTGAAGCCACCAGCCCGGAATGGAGATCCGTGTGCTCTGATCTAGAAGCTAGTGCTCAACCAAGGAAACCCTCCTTGCAAGGTTGTCCCTCTCAAAAGTCACCTCATCCACACGATGGCTGAGCTCGAGGATCTCAGCATCCCTGGCCCGGAGCTCCCTTTTTAACGAATGTGACTCCCTCTCAAACTACACAAGTTGGAGCCCAAAGGGTTAAAAGCAATAGACTCCAGCAGAGGGTAGAGAAAATAGCAAGGACGAAGAATGAATAACCTGTTTGGTTAAACTGACTTTCTCATGCTCGCATCAGCTCACCTCGTCCTGACACTGAGTGAGAGTTTGGCTGTAAAGTATTTCGTCATGAAAGAGCCCAAAAGAGTTAAGGAATCAAAGATCGGAACGAATCGAAACAAAAAAAATGATAAAGGAGTTTATCCAAGCGCAAAGCCTGCCCATCTCGCCAAAAATTGAGGGAGCGTTGACCCCATAGCTATCTTCGAGGACGATCGCAGGACCACCAAGTACGTCTCCACCTTCGACCAATGCGCCCGCCTCGGGAGCATCCTTACAAGGTTCACCTCGCGCTCCAAGAGGTTGAGGTGATTCCCCCTTCGGGGAATCAACGTCAACTAATGAACCAACAGGGTCAATTTTAACGCCCGACCCCTGTTCATCATGGGTCCTTGATCGAATTCTTCTCAAAGCACCTGCTGAAGATGTCCCGGCTCGCGGAAAACTCTAGACATCCTTCGGGTTGAAATCGGTACTTGACACTCCATCCGTTGTCTGATCACTATGATAACAGGCCGCAATGGCATCAGATTCCTACCTGCAGGCCTCCATCTCCTCGACCCAAGGAATAGTCGGCACCAGACGACCTTCGAAGGGTGCCGAAGGACTATTTTCTCCCTCACCTTTAGCACGGGGATTTACTGCCGCGATTAAAGCCAAAATTGATAAGTTGACCTTGAGTTTTTCAACTTTGGCCCTTTTTAGCTCTGGCAGGTCGATCGAAGCATCCCTCTGCCTCTTCTTTTCCTCGTCAACCATTCGGATATCTCCTCCGGCGTGCGATGCTTTCTTTATCAGTAAAACCCCTCCCAGGCCTGCATAAGCATAAGGGTTAGAAGCGCGGAAAGGAAAAAGCTGTCAGCAGCAAATTGCAATGGGATGTGCATGTATGACGATAACTCGAAACTAACCATGATCTTTCGCTTCCCACCAGGCTCAGGACAGATCCCACCAGGCGCGATCGTTGAACGGGAAAGCCAAGTATAAATGACCTACCCAATCCCGTAGACCGACACCGCCCCGGGGTAGACTGCCTCGGCTAAAAAGATACAGAACAAATGACAGAGTTAGAAATACAGGAAGAAATCATCAAAGAGAAGCAGAAGCTCCACGTCCACTTACGCGCGGTATTCGATTTCTCTGGAAATGGCATTCTGTCCGACGGGATCAAATCGGATATCCTTACTCGGAAAAATCAACTCAACCACCCGTCATCCTTGAACTCCTCAGTATAGGCGAAAAGAGATCTTGAGGCTTAACGACGACGCCAGATTAGACCTCCACAAAGGAGGCGAGGGCTGTACATCAGATTAGGTTGTTCAAAGTGAAGGGCATCCTCTCTATCATGCCCGAATAATGGCTGATCATATAAACCACGCGCCAGAACGAAGGATGGATCTGACCCAGGGTTACCTGATAACTCTGGAAAAAATCAAGGATCAGAGGATCTATCGTGGACGAAGCCGGTCCACCAGTCCTAAAGTAAATGGGTAGGTGTAGACGCTTAGAAAACCAGCCTATAAGTTGTGATATCTTCATCCCGAGAAGGTATCTCCATAAGCACAACATCCCCCCAGCCACAATCGACTTTCACTCTCCCTATATCAGTTATGGAGCTGATGAAGCGAGTTACTGGTTCGCGACATCCCGATTTAGAAAAAGGTCTTTCAATCCTGAAGTCCGAGGTCATCGCGAACATTCCCGGGACACACTCCTCGAGTCTGGGAGGGGCCGTCACTTCACCTTGGGAGAAGAATGAAGATGATGAGCCTGCCATATAACGAGAAGCTGCTATAGAAATGCTTGCTGTCCTTGAAAAAGTTCAGAAAAGGGAGAAAACAAGGGGATTCGTTCTCCTAGGAAGAGAACAAGGAGAAGAAGAAAGACGGGCTTCACAAAAAAGTTCCAAATGGGATCCGGATAGAAAGAAGCAAGCTTTTATAAAGGCATCGCAGGTAGATTAAAGAAAGCCAACTACCGCAGTCAGCATTGAGGTTCGCAGCGGTGACATTTGAGGTGCATCTCTACATCTCGCAACCATCCTCAAGGATGCCTAGGGAAGCAAGGATTCAGAATCGTTTCTCATTACTTCCCATCGCCTTCCGCTCTAAGAAACGCGGAGACTATTTGTACGTGGTAAAATCAGATGACTTGATTTTCTGCTACCAAGATATTTTAGAAGCCTTTCTCGGGACCTCGAGGGTGGAAGGTCTTGATCAAGTTCTCGATCTAGGGGATCGTTGGAGCCCGAATCAAAGGGGGAAAGGTCCGAGGTCAGAATAGAAGAAGAAGTCTCCTAGGCACATGGCCACAGATGATAGGGCTGGTCTATCTGTAACCTACTAAGATGATGAGCGATAGGCCGTCCCATCTTTCCACTCTTTTAAATAATATATGCATACTTTACCGAGTCCCCTCGCCTATATAAGGGGGACTCACCCCACCTTGTAAGGGACTGATGTTGCTCCACTTCTCCAATAAGCAATAATATCTCTCTTTCTCTCTCTTTCTTCTAAATTAACTGTGTTCTTTGACCCCGAGGTCACCCTAGCATTTTATTGTTCTTCGTTTGCTCTTTGTCATTCAGCTCAAGATTTACTGTTTAAAGCCTTGTATGCATATACTTATCTGTTATCCCCTTCCCGATCACCCTCAATAAGATTACCTTCGATAGGCTCGAGGCCTGGCCCTGAGGTATCTACTGGCTTGTCCTAAGCCCGGGAACATCCTTACTGGTTCGATTATCATTTTTGGCTTGATCGATCTTTACTATTTTTCCTCCATGTTTAGAACTAATCACCCTTTCAAACTAGCTCGGGAATAGATCATGTATTTTTAGAATCCCATTTATAAATTTAATTATTGTTACCATTTTTACGGTAAAAACTACAAAATATCTACAATTACACAACTACCAATAATCTTCAAAATTAAGACAATTACTCTACACTTGTCTAAAACACGTATAACACAGATTTTACCATCCTAAACCAAACTAAAAAAATTATAAGCGAAACTAATAAATATTTACCTTCACCATAGATTGGTTCCGAATAACTTTAGGGTGTTTTTTTGAATGTTTCTTCATTTTTGGATTTTTCGAACTAGGAGACACCTTTGCTTTATTTCCTGTTCGAAGATTAGGGACCTCTTCTACAAAGTCGTCGTCTACCAAACTCTTTTTTCCTTTTCGTTTGACTTGTTTGCCTGGTGTAGAAGTTTCTCCAACATCTACATCATATTTTTGTTTGGTTCTCATCTCGGCTCTGATTTGTCGGGGAGAGGAACTATGAGTAGTCTCTGCAATTGCATGTGGAGATTTGCCTTGCTTTTTGGGTAATTTTGGTGATAACACGCCCAAATTAAATGAGGGTATATCAGTTACTGTTGATTTTTTAGGACTTTGTTTCGAAGCTTTGTTGTTCTTCATTGATGAACTTCAACTGGAGTAAAATGGGGAACCAACTTTGTTGAAGGGTTTCTTCAATTTTCTGTGAATTTAGAGGGAGAATTTGGTTTCAGAAGATGGAACATGGTAAAAAGAACGTGGGTGGGGTTGAGGGGTTAGGAGAGATAAATGTGGGATGAGTGGGGATACTGGAATATAAAGATTCCTTTAATTAAGGAGTAAAAAACGTACAATTAAGTATACCCTAATTTAATTATGATATAGAATTGGTAATTTGGTATACTAAGTGTAATTAAGTCAAACCTTAAACATTGAGGGTAATAAAGTTTCCTATGTGGCATAGGAATGTAAATATTCCATTCATTTAATAGTAAGACTAAAACATATGTATCCTAATCTCATCAACACACGGCCTAAATTTGATAAAAAACACTAAACTTCAATAAAGAGGAAAGAACCATCAACTAAGACACATACTATCCAAATTACTCAGACATTCCAAAATCCCTATGGATTTTCAATTTACCTTAGTATGAGAAGATTAACTATTCTAATGTCAAAAATAGGAACATGACAACGTCCGCTGTAATTCCTAATGATTCAGACCACAAAACTCTTCATTAACCCAACAACCCAAAGTCAGTGAATTAGAATATATCATGGCAACTCAAGAAAGACTCAATCAAATCTACATTGTCTTTAATACCCACAAGCAAACAATTAACACTCGAAATCGCTAGAAATTGAGAATTCAGTCAACCATATAATGGCTCACTCAAGGTTTATATTCACTATAAAGAAATTAACGCAGACAGAGTAGTAAAGGCACGAACCTGAGAAAAGCAGTTTTTGATTAATAAAGAAATTCCGACAATTATATGAACAAAAGAAAACCACAACTTCCATCAAAATTTGAAGCAACGATCACCCCAGGACAGAACCGCGAGCCGCCTCGGACGGCGATCAAAACTTCGAAACCCCCACAGTGCCTTAATCGAACTCCAAGAATAAAAAAAATCATAAAACAGAAACACTTTTGTATATTTTTTTTTTTTAGAAATTCAAGAAAACAAAAATCAAAGAAGAGATTCAAGAGAAGAGCCTTTTCTTTTTCCTAAATCCTAGCTTCCCCTTCTAATTTTTGTACAGTTCTTTTTCCGTGTATTTATGTGTAGCCAAGGAAATGATGGAGAGTATGTGAGGGAATCCCTTCCTCTTGTGAGAGTGGCGTGTGCCCTTTGATTTGTGAGAAAAGAGATTATTGAAATCTCTTTTGGGAAGGAGGGTCCTTCTGCCGCCGATCTCTCTTGTGTGTTAGTGATAGTAGCCTATATTATGCAATGAAGATGCTATTTATGCTCTAAGTTAATCATACTTTATTGATGTTTTAAGTTCTAAATGATAACAAAATACTCTACTTGAGGTTTTTATGCTTTGCAGGAGCTACTCCGAGTTATGAGGAGGATATAGAGTGTTTTGGGGTCAAATATGTAGATACAAGACCAATCGAGAAGAGCCCGAATGAAAATGAGCAAGAAAAGGCAAAGAAAAAATGGGCAATAGTCCACCGCGACCGCAGTAGGGCAGCGGCTGGAACACGGTGGAAAAATGCACAAAACAGAATTGTCTAAAACTGTCACGACCCTAGTTCACCAATTGTGAACACGTCATGACGACACCTAGTCTCTACGACCAGGTAAGCCTAACACATTGCGGAAGTAATAACAATTGCGGAATTTATAATTAAAATTAAATAACATGAGTAATGTATACAGTTGCCGCATGGCACATACACTTTAAAACCAAATACTGAAGTAACCTCCAAGACCCATAAACCCACGAGAAACACAGGCTAAGAATAATACATAACACTGCTCTAATCATCCAGGAAGTCTATAACAAGGAAGAACAGAATAGCATCTAGCTAACTAAAGGGTAGAGTGGGAGGGAGACTCTCCGGTCTGCGGACGTGGAAGATATACCTCAAGTCTTCGAAATGCTCTCTGCAGCTACTGATAATGCGCCTGCGTAGAGGTACCTGGATATGCACATGAAAAAAATGCGCAGAAGAGGTGTGAGTACACCACATCGGTACTCAGAACCTCGGTTGGGTAGTGACGTGGAAAGATCAGGGCCCTACTGAGACAGAAACAATAAAATAGCAAGATATTAACAGTATCGAAGTCTGATGAAAACTAATGAACACAGCGGTGTTATAAGACAGATCAATGAAATATAATACTGCAAGACAAACAGTAATACAGAGTAAATACAGCAAAATTACAAGAATACCGACGAGGGTCTCCCAGGATATCGTCCTGTGGCCCTTCACCTCAACTGTCCAATGAAACTTCCAGGATACCGTCCCGTAATCCAAATCTCATATCAATATCAAAGGATCTCCCGGGATACCATCCCGTAGTCCAATCATCAGTGTGCAGGGGGATCTCCTGGGATACCGTCCAGTAGTCCCAAAATAAAATGCACGGGGATCTCCCGGGATACCGTCCCGTAGTCCCAAAATAAAATGCAGGGGATCTCCCGGGATACCGTCCCGTAGTCCCAAAATAAAATGCAGGCGGATCTCCCGGGAATCAAACCCGTAGTCCCAAAGTAAAATGCATGGGGATCTCCCGGGATACCATCCTGTAGTCCCAAAATAAAATGCAGGGGGATCTCCGGGGAATCAAACCCGTAGTCCCAAAGTAAAATGCAGGGGGATCTCCCGGGAATCAAACCCGTAGTCCCAAAGTAAACAAACAAGGGGGAACTCCCGGAATCCCGCATCCGTAGTCCCCACGTAAATGCGCAACCAACATCAGAGAAATATTCAGAAAATTTAAATACAACAATACAAGGCATCAAATAATACTCGCCTAACATGCTCCACGTAATCACAGTTAAGACAATTTAAACAAATAGGCAGCTTGGATCAATTAATCATGATCTTTTACGCTAACACAGGCTATAAAAGCATGTAAAGTAAGGCAAATATGAAAGAGAATCCAAATCAAGTAATTACGTAAAAATACGGGTTTCAACAATTTGCTCAAGTACGCGCTCGTCACCTCA
>MU782584.1:169831-188359 GCA_026770625.1 Nicotiana glauca | reverse complement strand
TAATAAAATTAGACAAAAGCAAAAATACAACAGTTGAGCGATCGCGCTAGAACCGCGGAATTCGGGAGTGCCTAATACCTTCTCCCGGATTAACAGAATTCCTTACCTGAATTTCTGGTACGCGACTGTAATACGGAGTCAAACCCTTTCCTTGATTCGGGATTCAAACCGGTGACTTGGGACACCATAAATCTCCCAAGTGGCGACTCTGAATCTCTTAATAAAAGAATCCCATTTCAATTGTCCTTTAATTGGAAAAACTTTTTTTTATTATATCTCTTCGCTGGGGTGTAAGCGCCGTAAAAAAGAGGTGTGACAGCTGTATTTCATGTATTTCATTGTATTCTTTATCTTTTTTTTCATTGTATCCCGATGTATTCTGTGTATTTTTCATTGTATTCACTGTCTTGCTATATGCCATAAATATATTCATATATTTTTTTTAATTAATATGATTTATGTGTTCAAATGTATTATATAATTTCTCTGAAAATTTATGTTTTGGGAATATTTTTCGGTTGAGAATCTTTTTTATAACTGAAAATACAAAATTGGTGTGTTATAATTGAGTTTGTTGAGTTATATTAGGAATCTATTATGTTAATTGATTCACTTTCCGTTTAGAAACAGTGTAATCCCCTGTTTCACGTCGTGAATACAATTGAATACAATAATCTATCTGGCTGTAATCCCATGTTTCACGCCATGAATACACTCGAATACACTCGAATACAATAACTGATTAGCTGGACTTCCCTGATTCACGCCTATTTTTGCTAATGTATTCATGAATACATTAGCTTAAATACATCTAATACATCTTATAACAACAGAAAACGTATCTACAATCCGTAATATAGCAAATGGTATCTATACATAGCTAACTACCACTAAAAGATAGTGCTTTATGAAAATTTCTCTTTAAGATTGTCATCGTTAATTTAGTGAGCTAAATATTATCCACGAAATTAAGAGCCCATTTGGACATAAGAATTTTTTTTTTTTTTTTTGAATTTTTGTACTTTTTTCGAAATTAGTGCTTAACCATAAATTTTTCAATTTTCACTTGAAGATAAATTTTGGAATTTTTTGAAAATTTGAAAACCTCTAAAAAGCTTCTTTTTTTAAAAAAAAAAATTCACTCAGATCACTCACAAAAACTTCAAAAATAACCCAAAATTATATTCATGTCTAAATATAACTCTAATTTTTAAATATAATTTTCACTTTAAAAAATTACTTTTTTGGGGAATTTTATAATTCTTATGTCCGAACGCCCACTAAAAATTCATCCAAATTGTATTGGTCTAAATTTGGCGATTTGGTAGTAATGGATAAACGAAACCAAAGACGGGGTCGACCGCAGTGTAATAGTAGGAGGCTGCTCTCTAGAGGGGTGATACCAAGGATGGGTAGTTGAGGTGAAGAAATAACGGTAGGATAGGTTCAGATATGGACACAAGGAATATTTCTTTGGATATTCCTTATTTTTTACTTTTTAAGGTTTCTCGAAAATATCCTTTATAAATAAGAAGAGATAGAGAACAAAAAGGAGATCTTGACCTCTGATAAGAACACTTTTGTAAAGAGTTGAAAAAGAAGAATATACAACTATTGTCTTGTTCACTGACTACGGAATTCATGATATATTATTCACTTTCCGTTTGTTAGATCCGAGGATCCATCGTCCATTTTTGACTCCCATCCTTCCACGTTGTTGTTAGGTGGGAGAATCATCCAAGTCACGTTATCTTTGCATGATAAACTTCCTCTTATTACATTTATTGCCTCTTATTACATTTATTGCATGTTCATATTATTGCAACATTCATTGATAATCACTGGACTCATATATGATATTCACTACCCTTAGACATTATTCGTACAATCGATACCCCTCAACATTAGATCTGAAATTTATTATATTTAACTAAGATTCATCATTCATCTCATCATTAATTGGTTTAACTAAACGATTCAACACTTTTTGGTCAAACAATTTGGCGCCGTCTATGGGGAGTTTTTAGTTAAAATTTTAGATTCTTCTAGATCATAAAAAAGGAACAGCCAAGAAAAAAAGATGAAAGATAGAAAGCAATAATGGGTGTCACTACCAACATCTTAGACACCATCAACGAGGATAACATAGGAGACGACAAGAATGTAACACCAACTGCCATACCCAAGCAAAGTGATTCACCTCCCTCTCACGCAAGTGTAACCACTTCACGCGAAAGGGGAGCTTCCACATCCACGACTGAGGAGGTACCACCAGGAGTGAAGAAGTTATTGGAGGAATAGATGACAAGTAACCTCAATGACATACTCTACAAACTCGTTCAAAGGGCGAACCAAAATGCTGCCCCGGCAGATATCATAACGACTACGGGTGAGCAACCAGCTCCACCAACATGTAACACTCACACCACTGTTGATGCAGGCAATGATGCACCGACAGCCATTTTAAAGAAAATTAAAGAAATAAAAAACAAAAATAAAGCACTCCGCGGCCAGATGAGAGAACGTCAAGAAATGGTCAATAAGATACCGGGTACCCCGAAACTGCTATCAAAGCGGGATGTCGGCCGATTCGTCGAACAACCATATAGCGAGGAAGCAGCCCCTACCCAAAACCTTCAAAATGCCACCATACTTGAAGATATGCGGGCACCACAGACCCAGAAGATTACATCATTTACTATGTCACAGCAGTAAAGGGCAACGACCTACCAAAGGAGCAAGTACCATCAGTACTACAAAAAGGGTTTGGCAAAACCTTAATCGGAGGAGACCTATCTTGGTACTCACAAATACCAGCACGGTCTATAGCAACGTTCGAGGAAATAGTTGACAAGTTTGCCACCAACCACGCCGGAGCTACAAATACCAGCACGGTCTATAGCAACGTTCGAGGAAATGGTTGACAAGTTTGCCACCACCCACGCCGGAGCTAAGAAACCGGAGGTCAAGGTAAATGATATATTCGACGTTAGGCAATCGCCTAGCGAAGGACTCAGGGACTTCCTCGCTCGGTTTAACAAGGTGAGAATGAGCTTACCAAATGTATCAGAAGGGATGGCGGTAGCAGCCTTCCAAAAAAGGTTGAACATGAATGTGTCGAGGGCGACCAGGAAGTTGTTAAGCATGCTCGTGAAATTCCATCCCACCACTTGGGAAGAAATTCACAATGCCTACTGCGACGAGGTGAGAGACAACGATGACGACCTTAACGGTCCAACCTAAAGTTTAACATCGATCCAAACAGAGCCGAGGAAAGACCGTCGTAATGATAGTCGAAGAGATAAGTCAGGCCCACACCTCAATCGAGACAAACATCAACCCTATGTCAGAATAGCCATTCCACCATCCCCTCAACATGCATAAGGGTCGTCGAGACCACACGTAGGGACTCAATGAAACGAAAGAGGTATGCCTACACTCTTATCTTCTCACAATTTTTATGTTCCTCCTTTAGAAGTAGTGTACGCACAAGAGAAGCTTGGCACAAAGGTGAAGTGGTTGCAAAAAATGAAGTCCGACCCAAGTACCCGAAAGTCGAACGTCCTTTGTGAATTTCACCAGAAGCGGGGTCACAAAACTGAAGACTACATAGCCCTACGACAAGAAGTAGTGAACATGTTGAACCAAGGGCACCTGAAGGAGCTGATGAGTGATCGAGGACGAGCCAACTTCGGTCGCGGACGAGAACAACACCAAGGCCCTCCAAAGTAGCCCTCTCCTGCCCGCACCATTCAAATGATCATCGACGGTAGCGACGAAGCAGCAATCAACCACATAAATTTTACTTCCACACTCAAGCTAAAATGGTCAATCACCCACGAGCGGTATGATGACCTCAGAGAAAGAATCATCTACGATAAGTCAGATACCAACAGTTTGATCTTTACTTACTCTGATGCTCTCATCATTACTTTACGCATTTCAGATATTGATGTTAAAAGAATATGGTAGACGACGGAAGCAGCGCGTGTATTATCCATCCTCGAGTTCTTGCACAAATGCGACTCAAGGACAAGATAGTACCACGCTGCATAACACTAACAAATTTTAGCAATGCAGTCGAATGAACCTTAGGAGAAATAACGTTGCCGGTTCTGGCCGGGGCCGTCACCCTAGAAACAACGTTCCACGTCATGAACCAGGACACAACTTACAACACAATAATAGAATGACCGTGGATACACGTCGTGAGGGCCATCCCGTCCAACCTGTATCAAGTAATCAAATTCCCAACTCCGTGGGGAATATGCAGCATCCGAGGCAAACTACACACAAGACAAGAATGCTACCACATCGCCTAAGATTGCACATTCATTCAACAGCTTAAAGGAACAAACTCAGAAGCATAGCAATTATCAAAGTTAGGGTCCGAGCCCAGCGACTAGAAAGACGTTATCAAGGACCCCGACATCGTGGAAGCAGTCGGGTCAACAATAGAAGATCTTGATTCCGTCCAGTTAGATAATAACAACAACAACAAAAAGTCTTATATAGGCCATAAGCTCTCCGAGCCAGGTAAATTTCATAAATTTCTTGTTGATAACGCCGATCTGTTTGCTTTTTCCCATGCAGATATGCCAGATATTCCAAAAGACATTGCCACACATAAGTTAAACGTCGATCCCTTCTACCCCCCAGTATGATAAGTGAGAAGAAAATTCAACGCCACAATCAACGTGGCCGTCATCAAAGAAGTGGATAAATTACTCGCAAACGGCTCCATCCGAGAATCAAAGTATCCTCATGGGTCGCCAATGTAGTCATGGTAAAAAAGAGAAATGGGAAGTTGCGGATGTGCGTAGGTTTCACAGACCTGCTCAAGGCCATCCCAAAAGACTCATTTCCCTTGCCTTATATCGATCATCTAATTGACGCAACATCAGGGCATGAGTTGTTCAGCTTTCTGGACACCTATTCGGGTTACAACCAAATCCTCATGGAGGAATAGGACCTGGAGAAGAAAACCTTCATCAAGCATCAAGGAACGCACTATTATCGGGTCATGCCATCTGGCTTAAAGAACGTAAGGGCGACTTATCAAATATCGGTAACCAAAATGTTCAAGGACCAACTCGGCAAAACTATGAAAGTTTACATAGATGATATGTTGGTCAAGTCAAAAAGGAAGGAAGATCACATCGATCACATGAAAGAGGCATTCGGGATACTGGGGCAATACGGGATGAAGATGAACCCCAAAAAATGCGCCTTCGGCGTAACTTCAGGCAAGTTCCTTGGTTTCTTGGTGTCACAAAGAGGCATCAAGGTCAACCCCGATCAAATCAAGGCCATTGAGGGAATACATGAAGTGTTAACCAGCAAGAAACAGGTACAAAAATTGATGGGTCGCATAGCTGCCCTGTCGAGGTTCATCTCGATCCTCCGACAGATGTCACAAGTTCTTTAACATGCTCAAAAAGGATAACAGGCTCCAATGGAATATAGAATGCATCAAAGCCTTAAGAGAACTGAAGGCGTACTAGTCATCTCCCCAGCTACTCGCCAAAGTAGAACTCGGTGAACGCCTCCTTATATACTTGGCCGTATCATAGGTCGTGATAAGAACAATATTGGTCCGCGAAGATAAAGGTACGCAATCTCCGATCTATTATATTATCAAAACTCTCGTTGATGCTAAAACGAGGTACCCTCACCTCGAAAAATCGGCCTTGGTGTTGGTTATAGCTTCACGGAAGCTTAGGCCATATTTTCAATGCCACCCCATATCGGTGGTAACGACCTTTCCCCTACGAGGTATTTTGCATAAAATCGAGCTATCGGGGAGATTGGCCAAATGGGCCATAGAGTTGAGCGAACATGATATAACATATCAACCGCGAACAACAATAAAATCGCAGGTACTCGCAGATTTCATTGCCGATTTCAGCACCAAAATAATGATTGAGGTTGAACAAGAAACTTTTTGCACCTCACCCAGTCTACCCGACCTATGGGTCCTATATACTGACGGTGCATCCAAGGCATCATGATCTGGACTGGGACTCATACTCGAGGTCTCACTAGGCAAAGTTATTCGCCAGTCCA
This sequence comes from Nicotiana glauca, assembly GCA_026770625.1. Lineage (NCBI taxonomy): Eukaryota > Viridiplantae > Streptophyta > Magnoliopsida > Solanales > Solanaceae > Nicotiana > Nicotiana glauca. Next base: position 182,293 of record MU782584.1, on the reverse strand, counting down.
TACGGTGCCCCAATATCATTAACAATGAGGCCGAGTATAAGGCCGTAATTGCAGGATTAAAGCTAGCTCTCAAATACGGAGCACGACGATTCGTCCTTAGATGCGACACACAACTCGTTGTCAACCAATTCACAGGACTTTCCAAATCAAATAGCAGAGGCTACAAAAGTACCAGGCAAAAATTCATAAACTGCTACCAGAATTCGAGAATGTCAACTCGACCAGATACCTCGAACACAAAACATCGAGGCAGACGATCTCGCCAAGTTAGCAGTGGCCACCAAAAACATCACGAAGGAAAATATGGTCACCCTCCATTCATCGATAGACCGACTCGAGGTACACTCTATAAATTTGACTTGGGACTGGCGCAACCGTATTATAACATATATGTAGGAAGGAGCACTCCCAGCAACAAAAAAGAAGACAAAAAGCTTCAAATGCAAGCGGCCAAGTACAAACTCATAAATCATGAGTTATACAAAAGAACGTTCGAGGGCCCAATGGTGAGATGCCTAGGGCCGAATCAAACAAGGCATGTACTCGAGGAAGTACAAGAAGGCCACTACGGTGCCCATACCGGCAATCGGGCCCTCGTCAGATGCCTCATTCGAGCACGATATTATTGGCCCACAATGAAAAAGGAAGTCGTCGATTATGTCAAGAAGTGCGAATAGTGCCAGAAATATCCCCCTATGACACACCAAGCAAGCGAGCACCTCCATTCTGTTATATATTCATGGTCATTCATTAAATGGGGAATGGACATCGTCGGAACCCTCCCAGTAGGGCGAGGTAATGTACATTTTCTTTTTGTTTTAACTATATATTTCTCCAAATAGGTAGAAGCAGGTGTGTTCACCCAAATACGTGAATAGGAAGTTATCACATTCATATGGAGAAACATCATATGCCGCTTCGGCATCCCCAATGAAATCAGTTGTGACAATGGACCCCAATTTACCGGAAAGAAGACCGCCGAGTTCTTCGAGAAATGGCACATCAAGCAAATACTCTCCGCGCCATATCACCCTACTTGTAATGGCCAGACCGAATCCTCCAACAAAACAATACTGAATATCTTGAAGAAAAAACTTAAAGATGCCAAGGGATTACGGTCGGAATTACTCCATAGGTACTGTGGGCATACCGCACCACGCCAAAAATAAGCACGGGAAAAATGCCATACTCACTAGTCTACGGGACTGACGCCATGATACCAATTGAGGTCGATAAAACCAGTTTGAGATACTCCAACAAAAGCAGGCCAAGCAATGACGAAAACAGAAAACAGGACCTCGACGAAGCAGAGGAGCGAAGAGACATGCTTACATAAGAATGGTAGGCCAAATGCAACAAGCAGAACGGTAATACAACAAAAATGCCAAAGTACGACCACTCAAAGTTGGAGATTATGTACTCAAGTCTAAAACACAATCGAGTAAAGATTCGAGAGAAGGCAAACTAGGAACAATTGGGATGAGCCATATAAAATCACGGCAATAGCAAATAAAGGATCTTTTCAACTGGAAATGATGGACACATGTAATATTCTCCAATGAATGAAATAAAGGAGCAATTGTACTCTTCACCAAGTCTTTTTACACTTTACATTCAACCTCGCTCGAATCGTTCTACATTTGACCTTGCTCGAATTACTTTACATTCAACCTCGCTCAAATTATTTTACATTCGACCTCGCGCGAATTACTTTACATTCGACCTCTCTCAAATTATTTTACATTCGATCTCGCTCGAATTATTTTACATTCGACCTCGCTCGAATTATTTACATTCGACCTCGCTCATATTGTTCTACATTCGACCCTGATCAAATTACTCTACATTTGACCTCGCTCGAATTATTTTACATTCGACATTGCTCAAATTATTTTACATTAGACCTTGATAGAATTGTTTTACATTCGACCTTGCTCGAATTATCTTATATTTGACCTTGCTCGAATTATTTTGCATTCGACCTTACTTGAATCGTTTCACATTCGACCTCGCTCGAAATATTTTGCATGGGACTTCGCTCGAAGTCTTCAATGTTCAACCGCGTCGAACATCGATCTTATTAAAAAAACAGGGACTTCCCCACATAACAGAAAGAAAAGAGAATGGAAATCAAGAAACACGTAGCAAAAAGGGGGGTTGTTCTATTACAACTGTCAAGTTACAATACTTTTTACAAAGGGCTCAAAGACACCCTCACAAAAATAGCAAAACAAAACAAAAACTAAGTATGAATGTATGATGACTCTACGTTGCGTCATCCCCATTGGCATACTCATCATCATACCAAGAGTCAGAGGCAAACCTATCCGCATCATTGTCAACATCCGTACCAAGGGCATAATCATAAGCTTCACGGGTCATGCGTGCCTTAACACGGATGCCCTCAAGTTCTGCTTCGAAAATCTTCCTGTCAGCATTCAAAGACTTATATACGTTGAGCTTAGCCTCGACGTGAACATACATCTCATACAACACCCACGACACACTGGGATCGGCATAAGTATGAGACGTGGACGGTTGTGACAGTCGTTGCACCTTCTCAGCCTTCAAGGTAACGACCTGCTCGTTCAATCCGGATAACTCTGCCTCCAGATCCTAGATCCGCTCCTCTAACCTCGCCACCATAAGCGGTGATGTCTCCGCCTCGCTCTCCCGCTCGAACTTGCAAACGCGAAGAGCGTCTTCTAAGGCCACTGCTTCAGCCACACCTTTCACGGTAAGATCCAATTCTTCGACCTTGGCTCTCAACTCGCCCCGCAGATCAATAGTATTCGCCTCCCTCTACGCAAGTTCGGTCGTTAAAAAGGTCACCCGCACTTGAATATCGGCATTCTCAGTCATCACCCCTTTGCTCACCTCGAGCTCATCCTCATTGCCCTTTAAAGCTGCTTCAAGCTTGTTGCATTGACCGATGGCTCACATTAGTTCATCATCCCTCTCCTTTTCCTTTGACTTCATCTTTCTTTGCCAACTACTCTTCTTTCTATTTAAGCCCATCACGAAATAACTGAAACTCGCTATCCTAGTTAAAGACGTCGGCCAACGTTCGGTGCTTAGTACGGTACTCCCTGTGTTTGGAGGTCACCCTTTCAAAGAGGTTCGTCCTCCGCTCCTCCTTCCGATCACGCTCAATCCCCATGATAAGAGTCTGACATGCAGGAAAATGAGTCAGTATGAGCAGATTACACATGCAAAACAAATCCTAACATTAAAAAGCACTTACTCGCATATCCATGCCAGATATACTCAGCGAGAACTCAATATCGCTCATCGCCTGCAGCGCTGTGTTTTCAGAAGCTGCGCACAAGAGGGCAAAAGATGGCACCGTCCGTTTCGAGTTGGCCAATAGGTCATAACCCATGGAGATGATTACGTGTCGATTGGGACCCTCCGTCCTTACCTCCACATAAGTGTTCCTCTCTAATAAGGCCCGTACCTCTTCAGGGTCGATATCCGAACCAGGACCGTCATCCCCTGCATGTACCACTCTATCTCTCCCAGCTGCCGATGACACGCCTCCTTCTGTGTTCCTTACAAGCTCCCCACCTTCATGCATCTCCTCGGTCCCAGAGGACCTTTTATCCATAGTGGCATCCACCATAAAAATGACCCCTACGTCTGGTGCAAGTGCAGGTGCCGCATCCAGGGCAATGAGTGTTTCCGGCTCAATACCAGCGACGACGGCCTTCCCAAGCTCCATCCTTCGCCTTTTTCTCGATGGTGACTCATCTCCATTAGATGACTCGTCTACAAGATGGTAGATTGGCCGGGAAGAGATCTTATCCCGCACAGCAACGTTCTGAGAGGCGAAATCCCTCGTTGATAGAATTTGAGTATGACCTCCACGAACGGACTCGGCCAAAGCGAATTGCATCATAGTCGATGCGATAGCTTGGCAAAAAGCTGGCATTGGAGCCTTCTTCTTGGAAACTCGTCGACCTGGCACCAAAACGAGGTCGTATCAACGAGTAGTGGCAAACAACAGAGAGCTGAAGCAAAAGTAACACTTGCTAGACGGACCTTTGGTCCGAAGCGCTTGTGGAAAATCGCCCAATCACGAATCCCCTCCATGTGAGGCAATATGCGAGCCATCCAATTTTCAATGTCGAAGACAGGTGAGGGTGCACGCCTTTCAGCTGAAAAACAAAGAAACCACAGTCTGCAAGTGAGGTGAAAACAAAAGGACGAAAGAAGACAACAAGCGTATGACAAAGACACGTACGATTATGATTCCACTGCTCGAGAAACCCAGTCGGGTCCGCCACCAAGTGCTCGGTCGTGATAAATAAGTACTTATGCCAAAACCAATTTGTTCTGTCATCCATCCCGACTACTAGACCTTTGGTCCCACGATGTCGTAGGTGTATCATAGTACCTCTATAAAAACTTGGTGAAAATAAGTGCAGTAGGTAGCGAACATCAACCTCACAACCAGCCAATTACGCACACTTTGTCAGCATAAAAAAAGCGTTATACAAGTAAGGAGAGAGTTACACCGGGCAAACATTGTAAAATCGGCAGAATTCCTCCGCTAGCGAAAGAAGAGGAAGAGTATAACCGATCAAGAAAGGGTACACATAAAAGGCACAATACCCAGTCGATGGACCTCCACGATGTCGCCACCAGCCGGAACTATCTCGACATGGGGAGGGATGCGATATTTGGATCGAAGGTTGGCCATATGAGACGGTCCAGTCTTGGAGATCACCTGAGCGGAGCGGGAGCAAGCTTATTGGAAAAATCATTTGTAGACAAAGGGTTTCTGGGAACTATCTCCTCTGCGCTAGAAAAGCTCTCATCTTCTTCAGCCATAAATTCCTCACCACCAGGAGGAGGATCCACCGATAACCGAGTGGCATCGAAAACTTCATCATGAATGTGAAGAGTTTGTGACATATTTCGATAATGAAACGTATTCTACCAAACCTGAAGAAGAAGATAACAACTAAGTAAGGAGGAGAGGAACGGAATCGTAAAAGCAAAATCAACAGCAGAAAATGGGAAAAAAGATCAAAGAAGAACAATACTCAATGCTAAGTAAAGGATGGTGAAAACTTGTGAAAAATGAAACCCCCATCTATTTATAGGGCTGGGTGGCGCGAGAATCAAAGCGAAGGATTGCCAATGACACCAAAACCAAAGCGGCAGACATACAGACGATGTCTCAGGAAGATGCGTAATGATAACATGCGTGGCCATGATGTCAACCCACGATAGCCACACCAACCACAACTTCATTGGTTGCACCGTTCTCTCCACCACGATCGACCCGACTTATTCAACACAACAAAAATTTTCCTAAACGGAGGCAAATCAGGCCCACTTATCAAGGGGGTGCAGGACCACGACCTCAACAAGCGGAGGGACTAATTGTATTGGTCCAAATTTGGCGACTTAGTAGAAATGGATAAACGAGACCAATGACGGGGTCGACCTTGGTGTAATAGCAGGAGGCTGCTCTCGAGAGGGCACATACTAAGGACGGGCAGCTAAGGTGAAGAAATAACGGTAGGATAGGTTCAGATATGGACACAAGGAATATTCCTATTTTGTACTTTTTAAGGTTTCTGGGAAATATAGCTTATAAATAGGAAGAGATAGAGAACAAAAAAGAAATCTTGACCTCTGATAAGAACACTTTTGTAAAGAATTGAAAAAGAAGAATATACAACTATTGTCTTGTTCACTGACTACTGAATTCAAGATATATTATTCACTTTCTGTTTGTTAGTTCCGAGGATCCGTTATCCATTTTTGACTCCCATCCCTCCACGTTGCTATCAGGTGGGAGAATCATCCAAGTCACGTTATCTTTTGAAGATAAACTCCCTCTTATTACTTTTATTGCATGTTCATATTATTGCAGCATTCATTGGTAATCGTTGGACTCATATCTGACATTCCCTACCCTTAGATATTATTCGTACCGTCGAATCCCTCAACATTAGATCTAGAATTTATTGTATTTAACTAAGATCCATTCCTCATCTCATCATTAATTAGTTTAACTAAAAGGCTCAACATTTTTTGTCAAACACGACTAATTTTATATACGAATTTTAGTCTACTGAATTGACGAATCAAAATTTATAAGACTCGCCTCATAAAAGATCATATGGTAATACGCTAATCACAACGAAGTCGATGCCATCCAAGTCCTTTCTAATAGGAATTAATTTGGTTAATATGCTATTCCCCTTACACCGGTCACAATCGAGTATGATAAAGCATTTTCAAATAAAAATTCTAAAAGTCGCGGGATATTTAATATCTGGTCTAATTGGAAGAGATGTCTCAATCTCTATATTGGTGTCCTTCCAGCTAAACTAGATTAAGAAATTCGAAATACACCAAACTGATTAAACCAGGAATAGTAGTAGATTTTATTTGAACTGGTTACTTTTGAGTTTTTAGTTTTAAGAATCTAAAGCGTTAGATTGGGTTTCAAAACTCACCAATATCTAACGTTACAGATTAGCATATTAATAATATATAGTATGCAGTTGACCCCCCTTTTGTCGGAAAATTACACTGCGTATATAAGTAAAGTGTCATGTTTTAGAGGTACATGACATATATTGAACACCTTTGTTCTCTTCTAAAGCTTGACATTCTCCTGCAGGGTGATTAAAAAGATACGTATAGTAAAATGTATTCATGCGCATCGATTTGTATGAAAAGAAAATCATGACATTATTCTGGTCTGAGTTATTTCAAGCAAGATTATTCTCTCGTCTATAGCATGGTATCTCGGTCTTTTTTTTACTTGATAAAATAGTGACTTAAAGTAGCATGACGTCGATATTATAGTTTATAATAATAATATACTCTAGTAAAGGAAAAAACTGCATAGTCCTATGATTGTGTGAATATTGTCTTTCTGTTCAATTTAAACGACTTATTGTTGAGAAAAGTAGAAGATAGAAGAAAGAAGGATTCCAAGAGAGGATCAAATTGGTTATAATTTTAGTCTTACTGATAGGAATTCCATACTTTCGTTAAGCCTCCAAAACGGTGAAAATAGTACTAGCTAGCCAATTTTTGAATTGGAAATTGAAAAATAGCATGCATTTCAAAGTCATTGAATAATAGCCACTATTTTGCTGAAACACGAAAAATTTCAGCATAGTATGCTGCATTATGGAGCTCATGCGTATAAACTTCAAGCGTATTATGTTGAAATGCACACGGAAAGTTCCAGCTAACGGCTTCCTGGCCACTTAAACTTGTAGGACTTTTGAAAGTCGATACACGAACTTTGGATTTTCCCATTTGAACACTCCAACTTAACAAAATGAGTACTAATAAACACTTTTGACCGTTGACCATGCCTATTTAGAAGCACTGCAGTTGACATGGCTAAACCGTGCACAAATCATGCAAAGCGCGTGAATAGTATTGTTTTTACCAAAAAAAATTAAAATTAGAATAAAATATAAATAAGAAAGAAAAATAAAAAAGAAAAAAAAAGACTTTTCTCCTCCCCTTCCAATTCTTCCGTCTTCCTAGCATGTATTCATAAAATTGCCTGAATTCATCTCTTAAAGAGCATCAACAATTCTTCCAGCAACTTGGTCAAGATCACATTGGCCATTGGATGTGATTCTCCTTCCACCCTTAGGATCAAAGTCAACAATGTTCATGTTCTGCAATTGCTGAAGTATGTTTCGTGCAACTGAACCACTGCTCTTACAGAAATGACGAGGGCGGCTGCCATTCCTCTGGTTACCACCAACCATTCTTCGGAATCCACCAACACCAATACCACCCCTCAAATAGATTTTCCATGCCATAGAAGCAGCTCTAATGTAGTACCAATCAGGGTCATATACAGCAAGCTCTTTGACTTTTACCGGTCTTGACGAGATCAGTCCACTTAGGAAGCTCCATCTTGCCGGAACGCTTGAGGTGAGCGACATAAGCCTTCACAAATTCGTGAGGTGAAACATCTTTCACGGTTCTCGCTGCCTCCATCTTCACTTCTGCTGCTATTGCAGCGCCGGAGCTGATCTCTCTTCACATTCCTTTTTTTGTATTTGTAACTTTTTTTTATTTTTATTTTGTATTAAAAAATGGGACACACAAATTACACATGATAAGTAATAAATAGCTTATCATGATGTGTTGTACATGTTAGCGCAATTGATATACATAGATGTGTTTATTAGCACTCATTTTGTCAAGTTGGAGTGTTGAAATGGAAAAATCCAAAGTTTGTGTATCGGCTTTCAAAAGCCCTACAAGTTTAAGTGGCCAGGAAGCCATTACGCCTAATATGCATGATTATGGAGCTTTTGCATTGTATTCAAATTTTATCTTTACATGAAAAGTGACTAAATTTTGATTACTTTTGAAACTATGGCTATTTTTTAATTACCCGTTGTAAATATGGATAGTTCTAATTTTTTCCCCTCCAAAATTTCCTCTTGCAATCCCTTACAAGCCCAATTTCATAAGAACAATAGGCTGACTTGGTCTGTGTTAAAAGCGGGAGAAATTCAAAAGCCAGATTTACAAGTGATCGTTCAAAAATAGCCACAATTTCAAAAGTAATCGAAATTTAGTCACTTTTCATGTAAAGATAAATATGAACGAAAATACAGTTCAAAATTCGAAAAATACTCCAACATAATATACTGGAGTTCCAACATAAGTATACCGGAACTCCAGTATATTATAATAGAGTTCCAACATAAGTATACTGAAACTCCAGCATATTATAATGGAGTTCCAGCATAAGTATACTAGAACTCCTGGAATTCCAATATAATATGCTGAAAGTTCATACACAAGTACTTCAATTTCCAGTATATTATGCTGAAACTTTCCGCGTGTTGGAGTTCCAACATAATATGCTGGAAGTTCATATGCAGGTGCACCGATCTCCAGTATATTATGCTGGACTGGTCCCTGTTGTAGCAAAATAATGGTTATTTTTCATTGACTTTGCAAATACTGATTATTTTTGAATGACCAGCCCGAAAACTGGCTAGCCCGTGCTATTTTTACCAAAAAAATTAACCTGGCCCAACCAATTTTTGGCCGCGGGCAGAAGTGATCTTTGCCCATGTGCAGACAATATCCGGTTAATATAGCATTTCCTCGATTCTTGCTTGTTTCTCTTCCGCTCTCGCTACACATATTTTCGTTCAGCTTAAAGAGAGATCCAGGGGAAGAAAGAAATAAATAGGTTAGTAAAGGGTGTGAAAGCAAAATGTACCTTTCCTCTTATAGGTTACAGAAATTGTGGTCATGCAAGTATGGTAAGCAGGCATGGAAAATTTTACAGCCAGACGCAACAAAAATCCATGGAAAGTAATTGATTCGTCATTTGTCTATCGTCCCTTCTACCTTCTCCTCTAATTTAGTTTCGGCGTCAAAATTCTTGCCAAAGCCAAGTTCAGACATGTCTTGTTTTGCCATCAAATTCCTGCAATGCGCTCATGAAACAGTCATTTGCTTGCTGTTTACTAAAGAACATATAAACAGGCATATTTTGGTCGAACCATCTCGCTATAAGCCATCAGCTATCTAGGAAATTATCCAAAGCTCAACTATCTAGGAAATTATCCTAAGGTTCTGTCTATCTTCCCTAGTTAAAGAAAGGAAACTCACAACCCTTCTCTTCAAATTAAGGGTGTCTAACGAGTGGGCCGGGCCGGGCCGGGCAGGGAAAATTCTTAACCGTACGGTTTGTGGTCCGGATAGGTTACGGGTTGGGGCTTACAGGATTTAACGGGTTCGGATTCATCCGGGTAAAAGTTGCACGTAAGAGTTACGGGTACAAGGGGCCAGGCCGGGCCGGGTTAGTGTAACTTTTAATTTTTTTTAATTTTTGTATAACTATTGTAAGTTATATTAATATAAAGTAAAATATAAAGAATACAATAAAAATGAGAAAAAATTGGACTTATAAATTGCAAGTACTACATTTATTTCAAAATTCAAACTTACAAATTGAAAGGTTTACATTTAACAACAAGCAAATTAACGAAAAAAGAGTAAATTCAAAGGCTCCATTATAAAAAAAATATATATAAAAAATAAATTAAGTAGCCGTTATACCAGTCTGGGTTGGGCCGGTCCGGGCCGGTTAACCGGTTGTACATTAAAATCGTTGAGCGGGTTTGACCGGTCCGTTAACCGGTAGCCCCAAGGTGAACGGACCAAAACCCCTATCCCTTTAACCCAGCCCTACCCGACCCCCTTCTACCGGTATGGGCTGGTTCCGGTTTAACCGGTCTGGGCCGGTCTGGAAACGGGCTGACCCGGGCCGTTAGACACTCATACTTCAAATCGAGCATCTACTGCTGGTATCCAAGATGGCCCACCTAAAATACCAATATCTGGGATCCTGGGATGGGCTAACTTGCAACAACTTCAACATAAGAACCAAAATTGCACTATCCATTACTTTCTTAGACATGCTTCTCATTATTCATTAAAACACCTAAAAAAAATAATTTGAAGTTGCACCATCAGGTAAATATGAGAGAAATAAGTAATCATGATTCCAACTAATCTGCCATCATCCTCTGCTAGAAACATAATCATATCAATTAACTGTTGAGACATGACCATCTTAGATGACTGATCGTGTTTTACATTAGCAAGCTTTTCACCTTTTGCGCTGAAGGACAAAATTTAGTTTTTTTTTAATTATTATAGAAATTCATCTTTCATATACATTCCAAGGCAAAATTTGCACATATTGAAAATATTGAAGATGAATTTAATACCAAGTTTTATAGGTGGCTTTATGAATAATCTAGTTCTAAGAAGTAATACAAACTCGAACACAATATAGTGCAATGACCAAAGTAACGGAGAGACCTTTGGTGACTACATCAAGCAGTGTGCTAAAGTATGCTAGATATAGAAGAATTAAAGTTGAGGATTTATCGGGAACAGTCTCTCTACCTTCTCAAGGTAGGGGTAAGGTCTGCGTACATACCATCCTTCTCATAGTCCACTTGTGGGATTACACTAGGTTTATTGTTGTTGTTGTTGTTGTTGTTGTTATTGTTATTGATATAGAAGAATTAAGTAGTCTAAGAAGTATTCAAAACCAAACTAATGGACTTACTTCTCCATACGGCACTCCAGGTACTTTCTGGAGAGGTGTCTACACTGCTCAGATTTATGCCCAGCGGATTTAAGACAATTGAGGTATTCCTTCTTCTCCTAAAATGGACAACAAACAACAGAAAACAAGAAAAAGGAAGTTAATGTCTCACGGAAAACCTATGTCAGTCATGATGAAATTCCATCTTCATAACACAAATAGGAAGTAACATGCAGAAGGCATCACCAAAACAAATTAGAGAGTTTAAAAGGAATTTACCACGTCACATAAATGCATGTGATCCAAAGGGAAAACTCCTTTCTCTGGTGGAACCGGTCTCAGTCCTCTATTTCCTCCAAATGCTCCCCCTTCAATGAATTGAAATAAATATTTGAAAGACGAGCAAAGAATTACGAAACAAATACTCATACAAATAGGACCAAAAAAGCATGTTGCTCCCTCTGGTTTAGGTTGTTGCACATTACATGTGGCATTGGAATAGGCTCAACCTCCTTGTGATTCCAAAGAAGAAGCTTTTATACTACCAAATAATTAGTTTGAATTGCTTATTTAGCTTTGTTCCTCCAGAAATGCCTTGAAATGTCTAAAATGCCTTTGCATTGTGTTTTTTCATAGTAACGCATTTGAAAAACTTTTTGCTTTCTAGAAGGAAAAAAATACATATCAAAATATCATCCTCTTGGCTTCCAGTTTTGTTAATTTAAAAAAATGCCGCAAGTTTCACAATGAGGACAAAGAATCATACCGGAGTTGGTGAAATAAGAGCTAGGATTTCTTTTATAACCGTGGTGTCCGGACAATCTTGTACACACCGCGACTAATCACTAGGTATCTGCTATTTCTCATCAACAAAGTTAATGGGTAACTCTCTCCACCAAAAGCTTAGATAGATGAGAATAAGTCACCTAACCTTTTTAGCTTTTACTATGATGTGAACCCTAGTCTTCTATGGTACATTCCAGTTTCATTAATCACTAGCTCAAAAGAGAAAAGAGAATTCATTCGATGCACGCAATTGTACGTCTGTTTAGTTATAAGAAGCTGATTATCATAGAAACTTCAGACATCAAATAGGTTTGGCAACATATGCAACTTTTCTTTAGAATCTGGTTCCAGGAAGTTTCATGCTATATCAAGACCTCATTGAGGTAACAATGCCACCTTCCAAAAAACAAAAGGGAATACGATGCTTTTTACCCGGCAAATAATAAAATATGATGCTGAAACCAATCCAATCAAGCCATTTACTTTGCAAGCTTCAAGCCTTACTCTAATGACATGGGAGAAAGATAAAAAGTTAACTCCTTTGCATAAATGATTGGCAAGCGTATATGGTGAAAACTAAAAATAGTTGT
>MU782584.1:122287-136157 GCA_026770625.1 Nicotiana glauca | reverse complement strand
ATATATATATATATATATATATATATATATATATATATATATATATATATATATATATATATATATATAAATAATTAAAGAAAGCTTATATATTGTTAATAAATTCATAACTAAATATACAAAAATTAAACTCTAAGGCACACAATTTGAAGCTACTAAAAACTTAAATTCTTCGAATCTTAAGTATTCTACAAGTTGAAAACTTTGTCTGAGGAAAAGATTGTACGTGCAGATCTTCAAATATCAGACATTGTGCATGATAAAACCTTTTGTGTAATAAAATAAAAATATACAAGCATATCTTTTAATCAAATTATTATTATAGGTGGTGTACTAAAGTTCTATAAAAAATGATCAAATTAAAATCTTTAAGCTTGTTATTGGTAGTTTTAGAAATTTTACATGGCTGTTATAAAGAGGTAATTTTACAAAGAATGTACTGCTATAAAGATAATAATTGCTGTTATAGTTAAAAAAAACTATTATAGAAAGGTAAAATATAAAAAAAAAAATTTTTAAAAATTGGTTCCAACTTCCAACAAAAACATGGCTTTTTATTTACTGTTTAAAACCAACGTAAACCACCGAGAGTTGAAAAGGTTGGCCGCAGTTACAGGGCTCCTCTCTTCAAGTCCACTAAGCCCCTAAGCAAGAAAAGGCCACGTTGAGCGTCTAGCTCTGAAAGGTTTGATTTAATAAAACAAAATAAATGACAAAACACAAGCACATCAAGTTTTTACAACAAAATTTTTTATAATCATGATGCATAATATGCCAATTGGGTGACCCAACGATACCTTTAACAGCAGCATGCTTATGGTAAAACTTAAGACCTCATTAGACTTGGGCTGTTAGGGAGCAAAGGTCACCAGCGACGTCTGATTCTGAAACTCTAATTCGGGGTCCGTTCTCTATATTTTTAACTTTTTATTTTATTCATTTTTCTTTGTAATCCTTAATTCAAGATATTAATCTTTTATTTGGTCTCAAGGGTGGCCTTGCCCTAACCTTTGTGATCGATATGCTGACTGGGACTGAACTCAGAAGTCCTTAAAATGAGCTAAAAAAACTTTAGAGTTAAAATGTTGTCGAGCTCATTTTGCAAAAACTAAAGTTTTATTTATATCGCCTTTCCCTGCAAATTCTCCTTAGCGGCCAGCTTCCCTCACCCAAAAAGAAACGGAACACTAAATTCTCTCTTTAGGGTCTTCCCAAATTCCAGAACGTTTATAAATATTTCCTAGAAACAAACACACAGGTAAATGACAGCACAAATGGAAAAATTGCAATCAAATTTGACATCATTCTCCATTTTAATCCTTAGCATTGCATCCAGGAAATTTGTAATCAGTTTCATGAAAACAAGAAATGCTCTTGCTGTCTTGCATATAGAGGTTTGCAAGGTCGCATTGCAAACTCTTGCTTGATGTTCTAATTATTGGAAATACAGCTCTGCACTTCACGGTCCAGACACTTGAGGAATATTCATCACTTGAATCAGTCAATGTTCCTTTCTTGTCATAGAAACTATAATAGCAGTAACGAAAATAAGGAACTAAGTATAAAGCTGCAAACTAGAGGGGCTGTGTTTGCAGCAAAGCAAAAGCTTTCTACCACCAAAAATGGATACCTGAAGCAGGCAACCCAGGGAACAATCAACAATGTACAGTTTACAGCCGAAATGTGTACAAGGATTTACAGAAAATACTGGACATAATACTGCTCCTATAGTAGATGGATGTTGATCTGCCACATGTCCGGAAACTTGCTTCTATTCCGATTGGCAACACAATTGAATAATATACATCTGCAGCATAAGTAGCTAAGCTACTCTATGGGAATGAGTGTCAAGCGGTGTCAACCTACACATATGGGGGTGCTGAACTACCACTAAAACCGAACTCTTTAAGCTTCCTTTCTTGGATGAAGTTGGCTGCAAGATAGAATTGATTTAGTACAGAATACGGATATAATATAACCAGCTGAACCAAAATAATCGCGACAAATATCAAGAACAATTCTGCCAAGAAATATACATGAAGGAAATTGGCTTGTTGAATTGAAGAAACTCTAATCAAGTTCTAATTGGGAGTCAATTAATAACATTAGTACAAAGAAGTTCTGAAGCCTGATGTGGGGTAGGGAAAACTTGAGAACAATTCTAGCCTGTAGGCAAATGAATACTCACCACCCCTATGTGCCATCCATGACTACTGAAGTCTTTAAAAGTAGTTGCATCCATCTCCTGCAGCAGCACAATTAAAGATCAGAGATTTGAGGAATCATACAGCTGTATGTTTGTAAGTAAATACCATGAGATATAAACCTTAATCCAGCTACTAGACAAGCCATATATCTATGTTGAAATCTCACTAACTCATGTCCCCAGTTACTTAAAGTTAAATAGCAAAACACAAGAAGCTACAGAAACTACAAAAAGAAGGCTGCACACGAGACATTCCAAATAAAAATATGCACTGAAATGGAAAGAGGAACTAAGGCTACAGTCATTTATTCTATATGCAGTTACTCCTTGCTGGGGGTAGTCGGCAGTGGTATGTTCGGGGTAAGGATCTGGCTAAGATCTTGCAAATATGTGGGAGAAGGGGCTAGGAATCAGGAAAGAGAAAGGAGCATTGAGAAATCAATATGTACTGATCAAGTTTCTCATTTATGCTCTTGTTAATATTTAGTATCTCCATTCAAACAAGGAGATCATGATCTTCTCATTCCATTTCCGTTTTCCTCGCTAATATCAAAGCTCAGACAAAAGACAGACAATATTCATCAAGCTCAGTCAACTCTACGAAGGCAATTAGAATTCTGTTATCAAGAGAGACTTACAATGCTATAGATGGGAGGCACCATTCTCTCTCCAATAGATTTTATTACAGGCATAACAGAAAAGCGTGGCGCCAAGTCCTTTGACCTAAAGGTCCACCTGAGATAAACAAAAGTATAATGTTTTCTCAGGTTACAAGTTGAGAAGGAAGCTTTCCAACTAAAATAACCATAAAATTGACTCAAATTTTCACTTACCCAATGTAAGAGAGTATGGAGAACTGTGCCCATTCTCGAACCAACAATCGGAGCCAATAGTTATGTATTGAATTGTCCACATTTATCAGAATCTGGCAATTAAAATACCTGATTATCACAAGATTTTAGAGTAGAAAATGACTACTAAGAACAATAAAGGTGGGTGTCCATACCGCCAGTTCTGCCACTGCCAACATAAGCATTGCATTTTGAAATTTCCTGTACAATCACACAGATAAAAAATAAAAGCTCAATAATTCATGAAACTCTGAATCCAGCAATATAGGGTACCATATGAAACTTAACGAAAATTGCATACTTGAGCATTATGTACTTTGTGTAGATTGCTTCATGCATTGCAGGGATTTCCTCATCTTCTATAAAGGTCAATTGTTCTTGCAGAACTACTAAGTTCTGTGATATGTGGTTGAATATTACATAAAATGAAACGAAATAGCTAAGCGTGAGAAGTACCTGTATTATACACAGTTATAGAACATTAATATTAGGTGTGAACAAAAATGAAAAGAAAAAAAAAAACAGTAATGCAGTAGGAATGCTGCACGCTCTTTCAATTGGGAACAACCTAGTGGACTCACAGAGAAATAGGGTACAGAAGCTCTGTAGCCGACAAGAGTCAAGTAGAAAATAGATCCGAGAGCAGCTGTCATGCGGCGCTCTTGTATTGAAAGACGCTCACTCGTGATGCAGTATCCATAAGAGATGAGCAGGAATGAAACAAAAGTTACTGTTTGGAAGAGAACTCCGGTAACATAGACACCAAATGATATCCACAGAGAGCAAACGTGATTATAAAAGCATGAATACCTGCAAGACAACATCAAATAGAAAAACGATAAACAAAAAAAAGAACATCCAATGAGCAAGTTTAACTTCAGAATGAATATACAGACAGCTGTTTTATTCATGAAATAGCTAGAGAACATAAACTAAGGTGTTAAATTTTAAAAACTTTTAATATGTTAGGAAATTCTATCATACTGCCTTTAAGAGACCTTAGCAGGCCATGATTAAGTAGTTAAAAAAGCAGTTTCCAATTCGGATTGACTAGTTGTTTCACAATTTTGCATCAAACAGTCAAATTTTGGAAACAAGACTAAATGGCAAAAAGGCCTTACCAGAAGAGGAAAGATAGGGTAAGTTGCAGAGTTTTGATAAGTGGAACAGAAGCCAGCGTCCATTGCAATCTGTTCGTCTGTTCTAGTGCACATAAACAACAAAATCATAGAAACAAATTCCATAGCTCGACACCAAAAGATAAATAAAACTACTAAATTATTTGCACAAAAAAAAAAAAAAAGGACTGCCTAACGCATAACTCAGAGAAATTGATTAACGACGTTAAATTAAACCTCGACAAATCATACACGCAAACAAATCCTTTCGAGGAGCTTAATCATTTATGAAGAACGAACAAATTCATGACTGCCGAGATATTGTGCTGACCGAATATTTTAACACCAAAAGTTAAGCTATAAACATTGATCAGATAATGATAAAAAACATAAGAAACTAATTCAAAAGCGACACTGGAAAGAAAGAAGAGAAATAGAAAAGGAAATTGACCTGAAAATGGCGGTTTTTGCAAGTATTGAAAGTCCAGGAACAGACTGAGACGAACCAAATTAACGTCAAAATGAAATAAAGAGGAGGAAGCGTCCGGTACTCTTCGTCTATTTTGCTGCTGGAATCATGTAAATTTTCCATAATTCCCCTACTTTCATTCTCAACGCCAGGCCATTGCCCTTTCTATTTATACGCACGCACCACGCACGTTCTTCTTTTTTGATTTTCCTCCTTTTCCCTTTTCTTTTTGTTGTTTTTTTTCTTCCTATATTTTCCCCCTCTTTTTGCCTTTTGGTTTCGAATTTCCAACTATAACAATTAACACTATTATTCATTTTTTAGATTATATATTGATCATACAAATATAATATACTCCCTCTGTCTCATGTTACATGTTGTGTTTCTCTTTTGCACGCCCCTTAAAAAATATTAATTAGAAAAAAGATTGGACTATTTTACTCTTATTTATGTCTTAAGATATAATATCTCTTCATTGCATCTTTATTTTATTTATGTGTTATCTTCATCTTTAAGAACAATTATTACTAAAGGTAAAAAAAGAAAAACAATCGATTTCGACCGGAACTTCTAAATAACAAATAATTTGAGACAACTATTTTTAGTAACCACGACTGTTAATATGAGATAGAAGGAGTATAAATATGGATATATAAGGAAAGAGGATTTTTTTATTAAAATGTAATGACCATATTAATTTGCTCATTGAAAATATAACAAACAACTCCTTGGCTCTTTACTCCAAGGGCAACTTTAAAAAAAAGAAGTTAATTTCTTCTTGATATCTGAAAAAATTAAATATGGTGGACCATAAAAAAGGTTAAAACATCACTTAAAAGTGAGACGGAGCGAGTATTTTTATTAACTTTTTCCTATTCTACTCTTATAGACTATAGTCCCTCCTTCAACACGAATAAATAGTTGTATATGTAAGGAAAGAGTGGGTTTTATAAATATGCACATAGTATATTCTCGTAATGATGAATTTTTTTTTTGATCATTTGGATGTTAAATATAGGATTTTGGTATATAAATCAATACGTCTTGTAAATAGTTTGCTATTGATTCACTTTTTTTTATTTCTTAAATCGTATAATCTAGTATTCAATATGGATATAAGTGATTTTAAAAGTTATTTGATATAATTAAGAATATTGATTTTATTTTCATAAAATAAAAATTATAGTTTACGTGCCCATATCTTTTCAAAATAGTATCGAACGTAATTAACAATCAAAGTGCATTTACTTAACCCTGGAAATGAACATATATAAAACCATTTAACAATTAACTTGGGGTTCAAGGACTAATGCACATGTCCAATTGATCAAAGAAGTTACGAATGTAAGATTCCCTAGAAACGACTTAAGCTAAAGTTGAGTATTATCGCTCTGATTGAGTATTAGAGTTGGTATTCATGAGTATTAATTACATGTTTTACTATAGTATTAAAATGTATTATAAGACGTGATATTGAATACTAGTACTTTAATATGGCCTTATCGAGCAGAATTAAAGTAGTGAATAGTTATACGGAATCTATATATTAGAGATTGACTTAGCCAAGTCATGGTTCAATATGGCGTGTTAAATTAATCATTGCCCATTAGTGATCTCTTCTAATTAATTCAATTGGTGATCTCTTCTAATTAATCCCCAAAATTTAGAATATTATGGGGTCTAAATTTGTCACATAATTCATAATTTATTTTAGTTGTTCACAATTAAATATTTATATACATTTAATGAATTTTTTAGTACAAATTTAATGTTTAAGCAAAATTGACTAGGTTCGCCCCAACCCACGTCTAATATACTTGCTCCAACCTCTAAACTCGACAGTTTTATGACTTATACTTATCTAAATCCATATTAGCTGTCTTTATATACCTCTTAAAATGGCATGTAATAGCCTTAGTATTTGTCTAAAATTATTTTTTTATCTCTTTTTAAATGTCTCTTAATTAACATTCTACTAAGTGAAATAACAAAGATAAATTAACTTGAAAATAAATTTATAAATAATTTCTAAAACATCAAATATTAAACGATAAATGCTCCTAAATTATAATATTTGGGATGTAATATCTTTTTTTAATGTTGGTCAAAATATGCAAAGCTTATGAGCTACATTATAAGTTAGAGAAAATGGGTGGAATAAAGTTGTTGAAAATGCATAACGATGTTGTGATACAACAAAACCATATCCCCCCCTGTAGACGTGCTAGGCTGCAATAACTTCGTGCTATTATCTAACTGAACCATTCAAACAGAATATGTGACGCATTTATAAGACCAAAATAATAAAATATTGATCAACCACTATAACCATGTTTAATATTTTCCTACTATTTTTTTAACATCTATATTTATTTAAAGCTTATTAAAATTAAAATTATATATTTGGATTTAAAAAAAAATGAACAATATGGCCAGAGAATTTAGGGTATATGGATAAGGAGGAAGATATCAATTTCATGAACAACTTTGCAAACTTTTGAGCAAATTAAGGGGCGACTGATGACTGACTTTTGAAATAATTCAAAGCAAATCCTTCAGATTTAATTTAATGTTTTTCTTACGTAGTTTAGCATAATTATCTCAACTATATTAGTTGAACAAACTCACTTGCAAAATTCAGTTTCTTTCATCCCACTCCATTAACACATTCACGTTTCTCAGGTAAATGATAAACCAGAATTAATTTTTTATTTTTTTAAAAAAGACTTCCACTGCCTTTAACTGAAATAATGGCGCATGATATTGAGCCGGGGGTCTCCTGGAAACAGCCTCTCTACCTCCCGGGGTAGGAGTAAGGTCTGCGTACATATTACCCTCCCCAAACCCCACTAGGAAGATTATACTTTTTTGTTGTTGTTGTTGTTGTTGTTGTTGATATTAGTCCTATAATAAGAAAAAGGATGTCAAATTCAGAATAGTTCTTCTTATTATATTGGACACTCTTTCTTTTAAAGAATAGTAAAATTCTTATCCAAATAAATTGTTAGCTTAAATTTCAGCAACTCCAATGCCTTTTGGGATCAGAAAAACGTAGTACCACTTTTGCCCTTTGAGTGAGACTAATAACCCTCCTTGAGCTCAAAATCACTAATTAAGCTAAATTGTCATCTCCAAAATTTTCAAAAGGCCATAAGAACTCCTAACATTTTCATAAATTACAAGTCTTCTTTCCACAATGCAAAAGTTACTATAGTATGGTCCAAAATTAAAACCGATCCCTTTATACCAAATTATATAGGATTCTGGATTCTATATATTTTGCGAACTAAAAGAGTGGCCGCTGGTTGAAGGGAAGCCAGAAAATTTAGGGAATCGGCGTACCCCGGACCATATAATGGTTAAGTGATTTAATGAAGCAAAAATGTGTATTAATTAAACATAGTTAAGTGAGAAAAGTCTTTATATAAGTAAATGTATTTATTTTGGTGTACAAGTACAACAACTAACATATCCGATATAATCCTACATGTGAAGTACTTTGAAGAGGATAGTGTGTACGCAGCTTAATTCTATCTAGGGATGTGTAAACAAAGTAAACTTTTACAATAATTAAAGTAATTATTTTCTTTCCTAATCCTAGGAGGTTGAGTAATCCACACATCAAAGAATGAAGATACGGAAAGTTACCTTTTGGCTCGCTCTCCAAATTGCTAACTACTTAGCAAAGAACATTCGTGAGTCATAACATAGAAGTAATAATTAAACTAAACGATATGTATGTTGAAAAATTTAATGCAAAATTCTATTCCCTAATATTACTCTGACGTTATTACATTTTTTAAAAAGTATTCACAATATTAATTAAGACTTCAACTTATATACATTAATCCAATAAAAAAAACTTAGCATGTTACTTTTATATGTTTATTTTCAAGATTAATAATAAATCCTAATTTTTATTGTTATCTATAAATATTTTTTGAATGGAATGTAGCCTTTAGGCTACAAATTCAACTGAACCCAACTTTAGACTCAGAGTATAAAAATCTACTAAATTTCAACACATATTAGATATGGACCCATAACAATATAATGAACTTAATGCTGAAAATTTAAAAAATTGAAACATTTGAATTTAAATCTTGAATCTGTTAGTATACCGTATTTGTAAATAATAATACTGGAAACAATAAAGTTAGCGTATAAACGTAAATATAAATGAAACAGTAATTAATTCGAGCCCACTGAATTCACAGTGTTTCCATAAGGAATTTAATCCCCTCCTAGTACTCAGGGTTATGGATTATTTCTTCGCAGGATAGAACGAAATACACACTGGTGTAGCGGTATTTCAAACCCCAGTGTTTCTAAAAGGAAGGAATGCAATTTACAGCCAAATGTTGAATGTAAACTGAAAAGAAGGCAGATTGCTCGTTGTCTTTCCGTTCGTGTTTTTTCAAGAAGTTGCTGCACATATTTATAGTGCAACCGGCTGATGAAATGCCATTCATTTGCCCATGGTAGAGCATGCAGTAGGCTGCTATTGGAGCAATCACTTGGAGCACTTGTTATTATGGAGCAAGCACTTGGCCATGGTGGGAGAATCACTAGGCTGCTGGAACACTTGGATTATATCCACATATTGAAAAATATCCGTTACGAATATAGATAATATTATGTTAATATTTACTATTAACAAATAAATTTGATCCAAAAAATTAATCAATCGATCGATCATTTGGCCAAATCTGAAGCTGAAGCTGAAGCCGAGCCAAGCCAAGCGAGCGAGCGACGACGACGGCGCGAGGCTTGCCCTCTTCTTAACTCTTTAAGAGCTACAAGAACAGTAATTGTATATACACCCACCAAATTTTTTTTTCTCTTCCAATGAGGGACAATGTTTCAAGAGAGGGAAACTTAAAATTTTACTCAAAAATTTCATTTTTTCTCCATTTCCTATTCACCCTATTTTTAAGACATTTCCATCTTAAAATCCTCAACAATACCCCACATGAATGGGGAATGGCTATATCACGGAAGTATGTATGAAAAACTTGTGTGATTTGTAAGCAAGGATTAATTATATCTGGATAAGTAGGTTTCCCTTTGAACTTTCCGTAGTGAACTTATGTCGGATATACTCGGTCAATTGGTAGATTTGATATCTTTGAACCGTCGAACTTTAGTGTATACCTAGACAACCATAAGTAACACAATCAACCCTTAACCATCTTTGGTTCTCATTGTTGTGTTCGTTTCAGCCATGAACACTGCCTAGTTTCATAAGTGCGTAGAGAATTGGCCTTGCAAAATTCTCCTTAAAGCGGCTAACACTTCACATTTACATATGTGATTCTTAAACGTGTCATCCCGTAGATACACTATTTGATATACCCCATATCAAATTTAGAAATCATTAAAAACCCTGAATGTTTTATCCTTGGTACTGAACATTGTCACATCATGAGAATTGACCAAAATATTTTTGTTGACAATGTTGAATCGTCATTAATAACTTTGTTTGATCTCCTTGAACCTAGATCTTGGTATTTCCATTCTTCTAGGTAGAGTTACCGCCATAATGACTTGTTTTCGGCCATAGTCCTATTCCCTCGATAATTTCTCAACTACCTCTCTTGTTAGGCCTTTTTAAAGTGGATCCGACATATTATTACTTGACTTTACATAGTCAATCGTGATTATTCCTCTAGAGAGTAGTTGCCTAATGGTTTTATGTCTTCGACGTATATGACAAAATTTAACGTTATACATAACGCTCCCAGCCCTTCCAATTGCCTCTTGGGTATCACAATGTATGCATATTGGTGCCAACGGTTTGGGCCAAAATGGAATATCTTCCAAGAAATTCTGAAGCCATTCAGCTTCTTTATCGGCTTTATCTAAGGCTATGAACTCAGCCTCCATTATAGAACGGACAATACAAGTTTGTTTGAATCACTTCTAAGATACCACTCCTCCACCAATAGTGAATAGATATCCACTTGTGGACTTCGAATCAGTTGAACCGGTGATCTAATTTGCATCACAATATCCTTCAATCACCGTAGGATATTTACTGTAGTGTAAACCAAAGTCCTGGGTATGTACTAAATACCCCAAAACTCATTTCATGGCCATCAAATGAGATTGACCTGGATTGCTCGTATATCGACTCAATTTACTTATAGCACAAGCTATATCTGGTCGTGTACAATTCATGATGTACATTAAGTAACCAAACACACGGTCAAAATCCAATTGTGATATGCTTTGGCCTTTGTTCTTTGCTAATGCAAGATTCACGTCAATTGGAGTCTTTGTATCTTTAAATCCCAAGTGCTTGATTTTTTCAAGTACTGTCTTAATATAATAAAATTGTGACAATACCAGACCTTGAGAAGTCTTATGGATATTAATTCCAAGAATTAAATCAATAACTCCCAAGTCTTTCATATCAAACTTGCCAGTTAGCATGCGCTTAGTCACATTTATGTTGGCAATGTCATTACTCATTATTAGTATATCATCTACATATAAGTAAACAATGACTGTGATTTGGAACATTTTTAATGTACACACATTTATCACATTCATTAATTTTAAAACCTTTTGACAACAATGTTAGGTCAAATTTTGCATGCCATTGTTTGGGTGCTTGTTTTAGTCCGTAAAGGGACTTAACAAGTCTACATACCTTTTTTTCTTTACCTGGAACCACAAACCCTTCAGGTTATTCCATGTAAATTTCTTCCTCCAACTCTCCATTTAAGAAGGCTGTCTTAATATCCATTTGATGAATTTCAAGACCATAAACTGCAGCTAATGCTACTAACGTTCGTATGGACGTAATTCTTGTAACTGGAGAGTATGTATCAAAATAGTCAAGACCTTCTCATCGTCTCTATCCTTTGACCACAAGTCTTGCCTTAAATTTTTCAATAGTGCCATCATCTTTAATCTTCCTTTTGAAGATCCATTTAGAACCCAACGATTTATTTCCAGGAGGAAGATCAACCAATTCCCATGTATGGTTGTTCAATATGGATTCTATTTCACTATTGACTGCCTCTTTCCAAAACAATGATTCCGAAGAAGACATAACTTCTTTAAATGTTTGAGGCTCATTTTCCAATAAGAAAGTCACAAAATCTGGTCCAAAGGAAATGGACGTTCTTTGGCGATTACTACGTCTTGGATCTTCCTGATTAAGTGTACTTTCTTTTGTTTCTTCCCGAGGCCATTTAGATCATTCACCAATCGACTCACATTCCTTTTTATACGGATATATATTTTCAAAAAACTCAATATTATCTGATTCTATAACTGTATTATTATGAATGTCAGGATTTTCTGATTTATGAACCAGAAATCGATATGCTTTACTATTGGTGGCATATCCAATGAAAACACAATCAACTATTTTCGGTCCTATTTTTACCCTTTTGGGTTTAGGAACTTGCACTTTTGCTAAACATCCCACACTTTAGAATAATTCAAGTTGTGCTTTCTTCCTTTCCATTTTTCATATGAAATTGATTTTGTTTTGCTATGGGGTACTCGATTTAGTATTCGGCTAGCCATAANCCCCCCCCCCCCAAGTTCTGTGGCAAACCAGAACATATCAACAATGCGTTTATCATCTAATGAACGATTCTTTCTTTTCGCAATCCCATTGGAATGGGGCATGTAAGGGGCTGTTGTTTGATGAATAATTCCATATTCTAAACATATTTGTTCGAAAGGAGATTCATATTCACCACCCCTATCACTTTTTATCATTTTTATTTTCTTGTTAAGTTGCGTTTCAACTTTATTTTTGTATTTCTATTACTTTATCTTTACTATTAAGTAAGTAAGCATAGATATATCGAGTATTGTCGTCAATAAAAGTTATGAAATATTTCTTTCCACCGCGAGATGGTATTGACTTCATGTCACAAATATCTGTGTGAATTAAGTCTAAAGGATTGGAATTCCTTTCAACCGACTTATAAGGATGTGTAACATACTTAGATTCTACACATATTTGACATTTTGATTTTTCGCATTCAAACTTAGGCAACACTTCTAAGTTAATCATTTTTCGCATTCAAACTTAGGCAACACTTCTAAGTTAATCATTTTTCGCAAGGTTTTATAATTGACATGTGTGACGACCCAAGGGGGTCATCACCCGTTTCCCCATTCGTTTCGCACTTCTGAAGTCTTGAAAACCTCACTTTTATTTGTCTTGATTTGCGTGCGCAGTCCGGGCATGTAGCCGGAAGGCTTAAATATGAATTATGTGTGAAAAATAATGAATTTTGATATTAATATGGTTAAAGTTGACTTCGGTCAACATTTTTGGTAAACAGACCCGAACCCGTGATTTGACGATCTCGGAGGGTCCGTAGAAAAATATGAGACTCGGGCGTATGCCCGGAATCGAATTCCGAGGTCCGAGGCCCGAGGAATGAATTTTTCCATGAAATTGTTTTATGAAAATGTTTAAGGAAAATGAAAATGAAATTTGATCAAAAAGTGATGGTATCGGGATCGTATTTTGGTTCCGACACCCGGTACAAGTCTTAAATATGTGTTAAGCGTTATCTGTAAAGTTTGGTTGAAAATGGATATCGTATGACGTGTTTCGGACTATAAGTTCCAAATTTGAAAGTTTATGAAACTTAGAAGAAAATCATGTGTTTTGAGGCTTGATTCTATGTATATAATGTTATTTTGGCGATTTGATCGCACGAGTAAGTTCGTAGGATGTTTGCATGTTTGGTTTGGAGTCCCAAGGGCTCGGGTGAGTTTTGGATAGGCATCAGATTGCATTTCTCATGTTTTAAAAATCTGGTATGAGGCTTCTGCAATTTTCGCAAATGCGAAGCCAGGGATCGCAAATGCGGATGCTAGCTATCGCAAATGCGAAAGCTGGTTCGCAAATGCGAAACCAGCCCAGGCAGGCCAATGTTCGCAAATGCAAACTTTTCTTCGCAAATGTGAAGAAGGAGAATCTGGCTAATGATCGCATATGCGACCAAATGTTCGCAAATGCGAACCTTCCCCAAATGGCCCAAGTTCGCAAATGCGAACCAAAGTCTCGCAAATGCGAAGCCCGACAAAATGCACAGTGTTCGCAAATGCGAACTAAGGTTTGCAATTCCCACATCCGCAGCCCTGCAATTTTCATAATTATACGATTTTTAATCCTCATTTTTAATATCTCTCAAACCCAAACACCTATTGGCGATTTTTCAAGAACCCTTCCTCCTCCAATCCA
>MU782584.1:85481-112764 GCA_026770625.1 Nicotiana glauca | reverse complement strand
ATTTGAACTGCACAAGTTTGTTTGGTGGTCCGGTCTAGCCTCGTCACTACTTCGCCGGGGTTAGGCCAGGCACTTACCAGCACATGGGGTCGGTTGTGCTGATGCTACACTCTGTGCATCTTTTTGCACAGATCCAGGTGTTGGAGCAGCAATTGAGTAGCAGTAGCATTTTGGGAGCGATCTTCCAGTACAGGGACATTCGAGGTAGCCTAGCTGGCGTTCGCAGGCCGGAGTCACTTCCTATATCTTCTGTTTGTTTTCATTGTACCGAGAGAGACACTGTGTATTTTTCTATTCAGACTTGTTTGTAGCATTTATTATTAGTTCATGAGATAGCGACTCCAGTCTTGGCTGGTGAAATGTTAAGCTTCCGCATTTTTGGTTTCCAGTTATTTATGCTATGAAAGACTTCCGCTTTTATTTAAAGGTTCATTATTGTTATTACTGTTGTGTTGTTATCCAAAAAGGTTTTAATGCTTGTCTTGCCTAGCTCCGACAGTAGGTGCCATCATGACTCCCGATGGTGGGAAATCCGGGTCGTGAAAACATGACCCAAACGTACATGGCATAAATCATTTGACTCAAGCAAGTAAGAAGAAGCTGAAGTTTTATTATTATTATTATTTTTGACAATTATTACATTCAGTTTGAAAAGGCCCTCAGTAAGGTAACCCTTTCCTACAAACATTTCACTCTTACTTATAACCACCTTGTCGGATACAAATTTTTCAGGGTTTCTCTTCCGGTGCCAACGCCGGTGTTCGGCTTATTGATGAGTTGGCAGTCACCATAGGAATACCGTTGTCATTTTCCATTTTTCTGTAAAAGAATGACACAAATGTTTAATTTAATAAACTTTTAAACTTGGAGAGAAAAAAATCACGCAGATTTTAATCTCTAACAAACCGCCACGAAGGCTTTACTCTACAAAATGGGAGTATACAAAACTACAAAGGTTTTAGTCTCTAGAATAGTAAGTATAACACAAATACAGAAATAAAAATTCTTAAATTTCTTAAGCTTGTTAGTACACTGTATTTGTAAATAATAATACTGGAAACAATATAGTTAGCGTATAAACGTAAATATAAATGAAACTGAAATTAATTCGAGCCCACTGAATTCACAGTATTTCAATAAGGAATTTAATCCCCTCCCAGTACCCAAGGTTATGGATTATTTTCTTGCACGATAGAACGAATTACACACTGGTGTAGCGGTACTTCAAACCTAGTGTTTCAGCGAACACAAAGTTCGGCACCAAATCACACTTACGATTGCTTTGTTTGTAGTTTAAAACAATACAGAACAAGGGAGGAGAACTCAGAAGTCGAATGAAAATTCTGTCACAACCCAAAATCCACTAAGGGTCGTGGTGGCGCCGGACACCTCTGTCAGGCAAGCCAACTAAATTATCAATTAAATCCTCTTTTAATACTTTTGAAAATCTAGGATTTTTCCTTCCAAATTTCATAATTAAAAACAGTCTCTGCTTCAATTCAAATTAAATAATAAACGATTAGTACAAATCTTTCGAAAAACCATCCCAGAACCCGATGTCACCAGTGCATGAGCAACTATTGATAAGGAAAATAAAATACAACACCTGTCCGAAATACAGTGGACAGAGAATAAGATACAAAATGCTGAAAGGAACCACACTAGCTGCGGGTCGCCTCGAACAATGCAGCTCACCTAGTCCCAAAAATAATCCATGCTGCTACGCCCCGTAGGCTGCTAGAGGTATATATATACCTGTGCAACAAAAATGCACAAAAGTGTAGTATGCGTACGTAATCAACGTGTACTCAGTGAGTATCCCGCCTAATCACGAAGGGGTAGAGACGAGATGGTCAACTTGACACTCTCTAATGGTCCAATAATGATTCGTCCTTAATATAAATTGAATAGTGGATTTATTTTATAAACATGATTCTAATCCAGATAGAGGAAACAAGTAAACACGTAATTCTTTCATAGGAAAATTTCCAGAATTTCTCTTTAAATATAATCCAAATATTTTTAAGCCATAAAAGGGCAATGATAAATTAATTAAGTTCAGGCAGTAACACAAGCATGCGCAAATCACACCGAGGCGACGACCCGATCCAACAGAAATAAATGTACACTTGCCGAGGGTCGACGACATGCCTATAGATGCATCTATTAATGTGCCGAAGCGTTCGGCCCGTTCCAAAATAAACACACACAGACAGACAGTCAGTCAATAAGTCAATCATGGAGCAATTATTCAAGAAGGCCAATTATCTTTAATAATGTGAGAAAACGAAGCTTAAGCCTTTTTTAGAAATCCATTTATTAATTTAATGATTTACGAAATTCAAGCCATCAATGAGTTCACAAATAATCCAAATATAACATGTTTTTGGGTCCTAGACTACCCGCACAATAGCATAATAGTAGCTACGCACGGACTCTCGTCACCTCGTGCATACGTAGCCCCCACAAATAGAAGCACATAACCAATTTAACTCACCTATGGGGTAAATTCCCCCTCACAAGATTAGAAAGGAGACTCACCTCTCTTTGAAAGCTCATAACCGGCACTCTACATTCCTCCGAAGACTTGCACCAATGCACAATGCTTCAAAACTAGTCAATGATGATACAAATCCATTAATATATGCTCAATTAAACTTTACAACCCAATTTGTAACAATTTCTAACCCCGAACGAAAAGTTGACGACAATGCCCTTGGGCCCACGTGCCCGAAATCCGAAATTTCTCGAAGATAAAGTTTATCCATGAACTCACGAACTCAAATATATGATTTTTCTCTTACTTCCATTCCCAAATCGTGGCTAAATTACAAGAATATAATTTCCTAGGTTTTCCACCAAAACCTCATTTTTTAATACTAATTTTCATGCCCAAATCCATACATAATCAATGTATTTAACTCATAATAGGTGGGAATAACTTACCTTAACATTGATGATGAAAATCCCCTCTTGAAGCTCTCCAAAATCGCCCATACCAAGTGGAAAATGGGAGAGAAATGACCATCTCCCGATTTAAAATAACCTTCTGCCTCCAGGTACTTTCGCTTCTGCGAAAATATACCCGCTTCTGCGGTCCCGCTTTTACGGAAAATATTCCGCTTCTACGGTCCCTGGGCTCCGACCCAATTTCGCTTCTGCGGACGTCCAACCGCTTCAGCGGTTCAGCTTTTGCGAGAAACCAGCCGCTTCTGCGGCTTCCACTGGGCCTCCCATTTTCGCTTCTGCGATTAGCCCACCGCTTTTGCGAATCCGCTTATGTGGATTCATGACCGCATAAGCGGTCCATGCTCCCTTCTCCCCCAACCGCTTTTGCGGCTCCTTTCTCGCTTCTGCGGGGCCGCTTCAGCGGTCCCAATTCCGCAGAAGCGGAAATACCAGCAACCAGCAACTTCAGCCTTCCAAAATTCCATTTTCGATCCGTTAACCACCCGGAATCCACCCGAGATCCCCGGGACCTCAACCAAACCTACCAACCAATCCCAAAACACGTTACAGACTTGCTAGAGGCCTTAAATCACATTAAACAACGCTAAAATCACGAATCAACCTCCAATCCAAGCTTTATGAACTTTAGAACTTCCAACTTCTACTTCAGATACTTAAACCGATCAAATCACGTCCGATTGACCTCAAATTTTGCACACAAGTCATATTTGACATTACGGACCTACTCCAACTTCCGGAATCGGATTCCGACCCCGATATCAAAAAGTACACTTCTGGTCAAACTTCTCAAAAACCTTCAAATTTCTATCTTTAGCCAAATGGCTTCAAAATGACGTACGAACCTTCGAATTCACTCCCGATCGCGCTCCCAACTCCAGAATCACCACACGGAGCTACTCCCAGTCTCGGAATTCCAAATGGACATCGATAACACTAAAATGCACTTCAAACCAAACTTATGAAATTTCTTCTAAAATGCTAACTTCCACAATAGGTGCCAAAACACTCCCGGGTTATCCAAAAACCTGATCCGGGTATATGCCCAAGTCCGAAATCATCATACGAACCTGCTGGAATCTTCGGATCTCAATTCCGAGGTCGTTTACTCCAAATTCCACTCCTAGTTCATTCTTTCAACTTTAGGCTCCTGAAATAGGAATTCTCTTCCCAAATCAACTCCGAATTTCCCGAAACTCAGTTCCGACCGCGCGTGCAAGTCAAAATGCCTGAAATGAAGCTGCTCATGGCCTCGGACTACTGAATAACGCACTAAGGATCAAAATGACCTGTCGGGTCATTACATTCTCTCCCACTTAAACATACGTTCGTCCTCGAACGTGCTGAGAACTATGCTGGAGTAGTCTAAAATCACTGTTTAGCACCTCATGAACCTTCCCGTGCTATCACAACTCAGTTGAGCATATTAGCTCGATAAATTATGAAGATATTTCCTTTTATTCAACAAATAAGCCTTAGAGACCAATTCCAACATCCGGAATTTCTATGCCAGGCCTGTTTCCAACATACGACCACCATATCAATCACTGCACGTTGTACTCAAACATGACTACATAACTTTGCTGGATTCTTACTTTGCAACACTTAGTCCACAGGACCACAATAATATTATCTGATCCACTTAGCCAAAAATACAATGAATCAGAGGCTCCCATTGCACTTCATGACACACAAGTCTTACTCTAACTCCTACAATATCGCCACGACGGATGAGATGTGCCGAAATTCATAACCAACTGCCGAGTCAACAAATCATTAGATCTATACCCCTGTCAAAACCATTACCTCATACAGGACCAAATAATGGCCTTATCTCCATAATACACTTCATATAATCAAATTGCACTGGTCCTAAATCCAATAATCTCGTCTCACCCAATATGAACTGCTCAGGCAATAAGCCACTCAGAATGCGATCAAAAGTCTCATATGACGCCACAATGTGCCAATAGGCCACCAATCCGAACACAACACAAACGGGAAATCAAACTCTGAAAGGAATTACCTAACCCCCGCACTAGTACAGACTTTCCTTAGAAGATAGGAAGCGAAACACACAAAAACAGCATATAGAAAACTAGACTCGACATCACACTGTTGCGGCGCACAACCCGATCCAAATACCATACCCATAGATCTCACATAAGGAGATTGCACTTCGAGCTAAATCTGCTCATTACAATAAAAATATCGAATTTTGATCGCAAGCACATTAAGTGCATAATACCATCCCTGAGAAAACACATAGCACTATAGGCTACAAAACTCAAGCACAACAGAGGTGCGGTACAAGATCTGAATCTCAAGAGCCATTTTGCTCATAATACGACATTCCCACGCGGGTCCTCAACACATACACAATTTCTCAGGCCGTCTCGCAACTCACACGTCGCAATGTATCACTTCATGAAATACCTGACAATGAGACAACACCCTGACTACTCCATAAGGAGCGCATTACTGAAATGAACACAACTGGCCTGTCATAGAGCCCATAACACATTTAAACCCATCCACCGACCTCAAGATGATCCCAATCACATCTAATTAAGCCAATAACCTTTCAAAGGTCCATACTAATTTCCTTCTTCTCATAACACACAAGAACAACCGTCATAACCGGAGCAAACCTCATCAGTTCATAACCCAATAAACAAAGTGCCTTCCAGGCATGAATTCTCAAAGCAATGATATTACCCAAATTCCTCATACTTGATTTAAATATTTAGTCAAACACGTGGCTACATGCCACACTGGTACAATCTTCCCGTGGAACACGTTCCCACAATCTTCCGAAACAAATAACGGGTCCGCACATCTAAACCATCGGCCGCACTAATGCTGAAGAGCGGTCAAGAATACTTAACCAGGATGCAAAGCCTCTTTCACAACACATCGATCTCAGGTGACGCCGAAGACAATACCAATTTACTTTAATCATTCAACCCTTTTCTTGCTCATCCGAGCCCGTGACATCCTTGTCAACACCGAACTGCAACCTTGACCCTCACTTCAAATTTCCATACCTCTCATCGCACCCAACGTGCCAATATACAATAGAACACGATTTTCATCATAACTCCGAAATTATTAATATTTTAACATTTTATCATATATGAACTTTTCGCTTAACTCACTTAAGGAGATTTATAGAAACACACAGGTAAATTCCCATAACCGTAGGATATGCAAATCTCTAAGTAGTGGCCCAAGCCACCATATTCGTTCCGGAATTCGCATCCACTTAACAAACCATAACAGAAGAATGCTTCTAAATAACATCAATTACGGTGACCGACAAACCTCACACGTACTGCCACAAATCATACGCATAACTCGATCACGCTGAACGGACTGATCACAAACCCCAACATGCCAAATTCAACTATGGCTAATCAATCCACCTTCTTCCAATTCATCCTTTCTTGATTTAGAAATAAGACTAACTCCATTCAACACATAATATACTCTATCTACACTCACCTCGAGCGACCTTGAATCACGAAACCATGCTGTCTCAAATCCCACGAACTATTTCATATCTTTCAGATGCTACACTACAAGTCAAAATATCATAGAACATTCTGGGCACCTTCTCATAAGCTGCTACAAAGATTGATTCTTAACTGTACTCATAGGCTCGAAATCGTTGGGCACCACACTTTAACTTCTACTCTGACTTGGTCCCAAATATAATTCACTACATAATTCTTATAATACATGAATACTCTCTCGGCGAAGCACCCGACGAAATCACTTCCTCTGAAACATGTATCTATATCAGGCATAAATCCTGAACCTTTTTCCAGGTCCAAACATGAGCCAAGAAGGCCAACTATAACATGCATTCAACAATTCATCTACTCAATTGACCACTTATGGTCCTTTCCCAATAGCTGGAATAACCCACCAATATGCAAATAACCAGAAACCTCACGAGTAGTTAACCATGCAACCCAATCTTAGGCGGTGGGACTCTCCCACTTAGCTTGAAGCCACTATTACACAACTCTGGGACTCACCAGACTCCTTTATCTCTTATTGACATAACCTTACGCAATCATCCACCGTAAGTTCTCAGGATCTTTCTGTAATTCCCCATTTTTCATATTCTGAATCATCATCCACATTCGCACGACCGATCTCTTTGTTGGATAACCAATATAATTCTTTGCAGAAGCTTCGCCAACCACGCGACCGCTAATCTGCTCACGGGAGATAACCTGCCTGCAGAAATCACTTCCCGACACCTTCCAAATGCTGCTGCACGAGATACAATCACTATGACATCAAAACCCAAATTCGGAGTCCAAGCTCACTCCCTAGCTGTACCAGTCCATTTATCCCTTGTGGGCATCAACTAAATGTGTGGCAACACCTTTCCAATTCCGAGTTATGCTGCATCCTTCTTCATTTCAAGTAGCTCCTTTCCGTCACACCAAATCTCCTGCCGCATAACTACCCCATGCTTCGAATTAGATCTATAGACTTCCATTGCCCGTCGCTAAAATCCCAGGTCCTTCCAAACTATCTTTAGGCGCGTAGTCATCCTACTACTAAGCCCTATACAGCTCCGCCACTCTCCCAATTTGGGAAAACTCACTCCTTTAATCAACTGCTCGGCCTGCGCTCCCTAAGTCTGGACTTTTAGAAGTTTATAACTCTGCCTGACACTTCCCACATGTTTTCTCATCTTTTGCTGATCAGTTGTTGCCTTAATAAAATGTATCTTCCTGGAACTTGAATCCACAATTTGTTACTGACTTTAAACTTTTCTGAAGGTCATCTTTCTCGAACCGCCAACAATTAAAGTACTGATTCAATCCTAAACCACCACACCATGCGATATCTGACGGTTGTATCTTCAATAGTATTTCACAATATCCCGCCATAAAGGCGAATTGTAGCAGATTATCACATCGACAAACTAGTACGTCCAATTAGGATAACAACACCCCAATGAAGAGGAAAACTCTACCACGCTTGCAATTACCACGTTTTATTACTTCTACCAGTCCACATCTGACCATCCTTAGTTCGATTGACTTTCCCCTATCGGGAATAAAATACTGAGTCCCTTTGATTACATACAGAGTAAACCTCCCTTCAATTCATTCACTGTCCCGCCACCTGGGCAAACATCCTACCATTACAACAACACTGCGGAATAATCGCTCATAGGCATTATGACAACCTGGGTCTAGCCTCAAGGCTCTTAGAAGTTCTGTTACTGAGCTAAAACAATAGAATATCCCCTCATAATGCTACTATAATAGTGAAATCAACTATACCGGGAAAATCATCCCGCACCACATTGGTAGTGCCCTTACAATCCTTCAATTTTCGATTTATAACAAGCGCTCGCGTCTTGTAAGATTGAGCGGGAAGGAATCAAAGGCATAAGCCTCAAAGGAATCGAACTGCACGATAAGGAAACAAAGAAGAGAAGTACTCCTAACAGCCCTGTAGCCTCCCGAGGATAAGTACAGACGTCTCCGTACCGATCCGCAAGACTCTACTAGACTTGCTCATGACTCATGAGACCGACGGGAACCTAGTGCTCTGATACCATGTTGTCATGACCCAAAATTCACTAAAGGTCATGGTGGCGCCGTACACCTCTGTGAGGCAAGCCAACTAAATTATCAATTAAATCCTCTTTTAATACTTTTGAAAATCTAGGATTTTTCCTTCCAAATTTCATAATTAAAAACAGTCTCTTCTTCAATTTAAATTAAATAATAAACGATTAGTACAAATCTTTCGAAAAATCATCCCAGAACCCGGTATCACCAGTGCATGAGCAACTACTGATAAGGAAAATAAAATACAACACCTGTCCGAAATACAGTGGACAGGGAATAAGATACAAAATGCTGCAAGGAACTGCACTAGCTGCGGGTCGCCTCGAACAATGCAGCTCACCTAGTCCCAAAAATCATCCACGCTGCTACGCCCCGTAGGCTGCTAGAGGTATATATACACCTGTGCAAAAAAAATGCACAGAAGTGTAGTATGAGTACGTAATCAACGTGTACTCAGTGAGTATCCCGCCTAATCCCGAAGGGGTAGAGACGAGATGGTCAACTTGACACTCTCTAATAGTCCAATAATGATTCGTCCTTAATATAAATTGAAGAGTGGATTTATTTTATAAACATGATTCTAATCCAGATAGAGGAAACAAGTAAACACGTAATTCTTTCATAGGAAAATTTCCAGAATTTCTCTTTAAATATAATTCAAATATTTTTAAGCCATAAAAGTGAAATGATAACTTAATTAAGTTCAGGCAGCAACACAAGCATGCGCAAATCACACCGAGGCGACGACCCGATCCAACAGAAATAAATGTGTACTTGCCGAGGGTCGACGACGATCCTATAGATGCATCTATTAATATGCCGAGGCGTTCAGTCCATTCCAAAATAAACACACACAGACAGATAGTCAAAAAATCAATCATGGAGCAATTATCCAAGAAGGCCAATTATCTTTAATAATGTGAGAAAACGAAGCTTAAGTCTTTTTTAGAAATCCATTTATTAATTTAATGATTTAAGCAATTCAAGCCATCAATGAGTTCACAAATAATCCAAATATAACATACTTTTAGGTCCTAGACTACCCGGACAACAGCATAATAGTAGATACGCACAGACTCTTGTCACCTCGTGCGTACGTAGCCCCCATAAATAGAAACACATAACCAATTTAACTCACCTATGGGGTAAATTCCCCCTCACAAGATTACAAAGGAGACACACCTCGCTTTGAAGGCTCATAACCGACAATCTACATTCCTCCGAAGACTTGCACCAATGCACAATGCTCCAAAACTAGTCAATGATGATACAAATCCATTAATATATGCTCAATTAAACTTTACAACCCAATTTGTAACAATTCCTAACCCCGAACGAAAAGTTGACGAAAATGCCCTTGGGCCCACGTGCCCAAAATTCGAAATTTCTCGAAGATAAAGTTTATCCATGAACTCACGAACTCAAATATATGATTTTTCTCTTACTTCCATTCCCAAATCGTGGCTAAATTACAAGAATATAATTTCCTAGGTTTTCCACCAAAACCTCATTTTTTATACTAATTTTCATGCCCAAATCCATACATAATCAATGTATTTAACTCATAATAGGTGGGAATAACTTACCTTAATATTGATGATGAAAATACCCTCTTGAAGCTCTCCAAAATCGCCATACCAAGTGGAAAATGGGAGAGAAATAACCATCTCCCGATTTAAAATAACCTTCTGCCTCTAGGTACTTTCGCTTCTGCGGAAATATACCAGCTTCCGCGGTCCCGCTTTTGCGAAAAATATTCCGCTTCTGTGGTACCTGGGCTCCAGCCCAATTTCGCTTCTGCGGACGTCCAACCGCTTGAGCGGTTCCGCTTTTGCGAGAAACCAGCCGCTTCTGTGGCTTCCACTAGGCCTCCCATTTTTGCTTCTGCGATTAGCCCACCGCTTTTGCGGATCCGCTTATGTGGATTCATGACCGCATAAGTGGTCCATGCTCCCTTTCCCCCAACCGCTCATGCGGTTCCTTTCCTGCTTCTGCGGGGCTGCTTCTACGGTCCCAATTCCACAGAAGCGAAAATACCAGCAACCATCAACCAACAACTTCACCCTTCCAAAATTACATTTTCGATCCGTTAACCACCCGGAATCCACCCGAGGCCCCCGGGACCTCAACCAAACCTACCAATCAATCCCAAACCACGTTACAGACTTGCTCGAGGCCTTAAATCACATTAAACAACGCTAAAATTACGAATCAACCTCCAATCCAAGCTTTATGAACTTTAGAACTTCCAACTTCTACTTCCGATACTTAAACCTAACAAATCACGTCCGATTGACCTCAAATTTTGCACACAAGTCATATTTGACATTACGGACCTACTCCAACTTCCGGAATCGGATTTCGACCACGATATCAAAAATTTCACTTCCGGTCAAACTTCTCAAAAACCTTCAAATTTCTATCTTTAGCCAAATGGCTTCAAAATGACCTATGGACTCCGAATTCACTTTCGATCGCGTTCCCAACTCCAGAATCACCACACAGAGCTACTCCCTGTCTCGGAATTCCAAACGGACATCGATAATACTGAAATTCACTTCAAACCAAACTTATGAAATTTCTTCTAAAATGCTAACTTCTACAATAGGCACCAAAACACTCCCGGGTTATCCAAAAACCCGATCCGGGCATACACCCAAGTTCGAAATCGTCATAAAAACCTGCTAGAACTTTCGGATCTCGATTCCGAGGTCGTTTACTCAAAATTCCACTCCTAGTTCATTCTTTCAACTTTAGGCTCTTGAAATAGGAATTCTCTTCCCAAATCAACTCCGGATTTCCCGAAACTCAGTTCCGACCGCGCGTGCAAGTCAAAATGCCTGAAATGAAGCTGCTCATGGCCTCAGACTACTGAATGATGCGCTAGGGCTCAAAACTACCGGTCGGGTTGTTACAAATTCTGAGAGGAAGGAATGCAATTTATAGCAAAATGTTGAGTGTAAACTGAAAAGAAGGCTGATTGCTCGTTTTCTTTCTGTTCGTGTTTTTTCAACAAGCTGCTGCACATATTTATAGTGCAACCAGCTGATGAAATGCCATTCATTTGCCCATGGTGAAGCATGCACGAGGTTGCTATTGGAGCAACCACTTGGAGCACTTGCTATTATGGAGCAAACACTTGACCACGGTGGGAGAAACACTAGGCTGCTGGAACACTTGGATTATATACACAGATTGAAAAACATCCGTTACAAACACGGATAATATTATGTTTATATTTACTATTAACAAATAAATTTGCTCCAAAAAATCAATCAATCAATCGATCATTTGACCAAATCCAAATCCAAATTTGAATTTGAATCCGGATCCGAAACCGAAGCCAAAGCCGAAGCCGAAGCCGCCGTAGCCGTAGCCGTAGCTGAGCCGAGCGACGATAACGGCGCGAGGCTTGCCCTCTTCTTAACTCTTTAAGAGCTACAAGAAGAGTAATTGTATATATACCCATCAAAATCATTTTCCTATTCCAAAGAAGGACAATGTTTCGAGAGAGGGAAACTTAAAGTTTTACTCAAATATTTCATTTTTCCTCCATTTCCCATTCACCCTATTTTTAAGACTTTTCCATCTTAAAATCCTCAACAATCCCCCACATGAATGGTCCAAAGGAAGTGGACGTTCTTTGACGTTTACTACGTCTTGGATCTTCCTGATTAACTGTAATTTCTTTTATTTCTTCCCGAGGTCGTTTAGATCGTTCACCAATCGACTCACATTCCCTTTTATATGGATATATATTTTCAAAGAACTCGGCATTAGTGCACTAGACTTCTATTGGAGCAATTACTTGGAACACTTGCTATTATGGAGCAATCACTTGGCCATGGTGGGAGAAGCACTAGGCTTCTGGAATATTTGGATTATATCCACGGATTGAAAAACATCCGTAACAAACATGGATAATCCGAAGCCAAACCCGAACCCGAACCCGAAGCCGGGCGACGACGGCGCGAGGCTTGCCCTCTTCTTAACTCTTTAAGAATTACAAGAAGAGTAATTGTATATAACCACCAAAATCCTTTTCCTCTTCCAATGAGGGGCAATGTTTCAAGAGAAGGAAACATAAAATTTTACTCAAAAATTTCATTTTCCCTCAATTTCTCATTTACCCTCTTTTTAAGACTTTTTCATCTTAAAATCCTCAGCAGAATCCGCCTATGGTGATAATATAAAAAACTTCTTTATAAAGTCAATCTATATAAGTTAATCTCAAATTATACAACAACAACAATAACTATAAGTGGAGTCTGGACGGTAATATGTACATAGACATTACCCCTATCACGAGGGGCGGAGAGACTGTTTCCAGGAGATCCTCGACTCAAGAGAGCAAATAAGAGATTAACTTAATCTCAAAGAGCAAGGTGAGAAGTTCTTGGAGGGAATGTTGCAGATGGTCTATTTAGAAACAATCTCTTTATCCCAGGGTAGGGGTAAGGTTTGCGTACATACTATCCTCCTCAGATCTCGCTAAATGAATTATACTGGGTTGTTGTTGTTGTCGTCAAATTATAATGAACTCAAAAGAAAGTATGCTACTACGACGATGTAACTTTACAGTTTGCACTGGAAACTTTTGAAATTGCATTAAAAATTTCTACAAAGACAATAAAGACCATAATAAATCAACGCACGCTTCCATCAAGTTCTTATTTATGCAAAGTAGACTCTAAACCTAAAAATTTTAATAACAACAATAATAATCCAGTAAATCTCACAGGTAAGGGGTCCGGGAAGGATAGTATGTAAGCAGACCTTATCCTTATCCGTTGGAATAAAGAGGTTGTTTCCGATAGACCCTCTCGACTCAAGAAAGCTAAATAGACAGAAAAATAATATATCAATATCATCAACACAAACCATAGAAATAATAACATTATAAGAACCAAAAAAAAAGTTAAAACGCAATAACAAAAAACAGTAAATAAGATCTGTTGCTATGAAAAACGGGAGAATAGTACGAGCACAACATTAAAAATCCTATCAAACTAGCCTCGCACCCGGAACTTAGTAGAAAAGAAAGAAAAAAGAAGGAAAAAAAAACTGTGACTGAAGTCGAAATAACATCTTGCCATAGTACGTATGCATCCATCAAACAACAATATATTTTTCTAACCTTGTGTAGGAAAGCAATCCGATTCATCAAAAAATAACCAATACTGATCGAGATCATTCAAAACACGATTCTGATAAATGAATGCACGTTTTCTTGAAGCTTGAAACATGAAAACATCCATAGAATTATTACCACCATTCTGCAACATACCACAATGAAGCACCAACCTTTCAAATTCGTCAATCTTCTCTACGTAGCGAAAATTATATTTATTAGAATCGCTACTTGCACCATCTCTATCGCACTCGTAAAGCACAATCCCTTTGCTAACTTTATCGTAAATAGCGAATTCGTAGCCTAATTTCATCAAATCATCGATAATTTTCTTCCATGTAACGACGTGTGCTCGAGTGAAACTAAACTCGGACATGCATCCATTGATTGTGACCATTAAAAGCTTAGAATATTCTTCCCTGCGTAAGCCTGCCTCCATTCTGATTGACAAGAGCGGCTCTAGGGTAAAGTGAAGCTCTTGCCTTAATTCCCCAAATATTTAAAGTCCCAAAAATATATAAAGTATTTCTATATCATTATACTATAATATATGTAATTTATATTTATACAATTGGTAAAATATTTTAAGTATTAATATTTTTTTAAGATTTAGTAGATGTAGGATTGAATAAGTTAATAGGATAAAACTTTTCTCTCATTAAATTAAATAATATATTTATATTCTCATCAATTCTATTTTTATTTCTTTCTTTCTTTTTTGTATAATTTTTACTATTTTATCTTCTAAGTTCAACTCAAATTCTCTAAATTAGATATTTTTTTTATCATATTTGATTGATCCACATATTAGTAATCAAGTTCTTTTGCGATTCATTTTTTTTAATTAAGAAATCCCATAGACAAATATCCTAAGGCTCAAAATACGATCGATAATAGGCTCAATCCTTTTACCATTTTCACTTAATGCTATATTTTTGTATAGGGGAGAGTTAAATACTATATGACTTGCGCCTAACCCATATATTATACGTTATTCGCTCATCACTTTTTTTTGTCTCAATATTAGAATTTATGAAACAAATTTCAGGGCCTTTTAATATATTTTAGTTTTAAGCCACCAATTCCGTTGAGTCGCTCTCATTAATGATCAATAATTATTTATAGATCACTACCCCATGAACGTGTTATTCAGCCTATTTCGTTCATATTTAATAACTAACACATTCACTGATTGTTTTCTTATCGTAATTGATACACTATAAAAAATGATTGAGAATATCAGGGGATGGACAATGGACATGTGGCTCAAAGTAGGAGACTAGTAAAGCTTTAATTTGGGTCCCCAAAATTTTTTTAATAATGAATTTTATGATTTTATTTCAAGTTAGAAATATTAAAGTTTGCAAAAAAAAAAAAATATATAAAAAACCTTGGACAAAAGAAAGAAAGAAAGAAAGACCATCTACTCTTTAATACTAAAAATATTTTAGAACATTGAATTAAATTACTTAAATCTTCATGTTAGTAAATATATTTTTTTATGACAATATCAAAGATAACATACTGAAAATACATGTCTAACATCTAATTTATTTAAGTTACCTCTTACTAATATAAATGATAATACTACTATGTAAAGTTAAAGGTTTGATCATTTAAGAATATTATACTATAAATAACAAGTATGAAAAATGGCAACATTAACTTTTTTCTGCATATGTGTGTATATGTACCAACAAAAAAGTATAAGGCCTCTTACTAAAATTTCGCTTTAGGTCACTAATTTTATAGAGCCGCCCTTGATGATTGAGTGCGTATATACACTTTCAAAGGGAAAGTAAACAAATTATATAACTGCAAATGGGAATATAGGTATTGAAAAACGTAAGGCCTTTTAGTAGGTCCCTCTTGCTTCACCCTAACTTTCACTACATCCTTATAATATTTCACTTAACCTAGAACATCCTTTAAGTTTCCCAAAAGTTGACCAAAAATGTCCTTCTGTTAAATTTGACATTTATATTTGACGGATCTTGTATTCTCACGTGACTTCTCTTTTTTCCCCCACTTTTCTCACAAAATTTTTCATCCTTCCTTCTTTTGACAGAACAAAAAGCCACTTTTGGGAAACTTGTGATATGGTTTCTAATGGTTGAACAACTTCTTCTTGAGTGAAGCTTCTACCTTTTAGTATAAATTTGACAATCTCGCTGTTGCACCTATGATACACTCTTAACCAGCATTCCAAACAGTAAGTCTAATCTCATTTTAATTTTTTTTGATTTTTTTATAGACATTACTTCTTATATTCTTCCTCTAAAATGAATGTAAAGTAAAAGTAAAGGCATAATACCTTATTATAATATACAGTAGGTTGTGGACAAATGAACGTAAAGGTAAAGGCATAAAAAATTACATGTTAAAACAGCAGGGGACCACTTTTAAGAAGGGACCTTATGTTTCACATATAAAATGTAACGACCCAACTGGTCGTTTTACATTTTAAAACTCCGTTTCATTAAATAAAACTTTTTGCACTTGCTTTAACTAATTTATGACTTGCGGGGATGGGTGGTTCGAAAGTTGGAAGAGTTTTGAGCAAGAATAAATCCAATTGCTTCTTTAAGTTTTTCTAAAAAGGCCAAGTTTGACTTCGGTCAACTTTCTTGGAAAACGGACTCGGATTCATGATTTGACAATCCCAGAGGGTTCGTGGAAAAATATGGGACCTGAGCGTATGCCCATAATTGAATTCCGAGGTCCCTAGCCCGAGTAATAAATTTTTCTGTGAAATTGTTAAATTGAAATTTTAAAGATTAAAATAAATTAAGAAATTATTGTTTTCCTAGGTACTGGGCTCGGATTTTGATTCCAAAACTTGGTACAGGTTTGAAATATCAGTTAAGACCTACCCATAAAATTTGGTGTCAACCGGAGTAGTTTAAGTGCGTTTTGACCCGTTGGAAGAAAATTAAGAACTTGAAGTTCAATGATTTGGTTCAATTAGTTTTGGGGTTTGATTCCTCGATTTAGAATTGTTTTGAGTGTTTCGAGGGTTCGAGTAGGTCTGCCTCGTGATTTCAGACTTGTCGGTATGTTCGGGCGGGGCACGGGAGCACCGAGCGTCAATCGATTGAGGCTCGAGTGAAGTTGAAACTTGAAAAAGGGTTGAAGGTTGCTGCTTCTGTCATAACCGCATCTGCGGTTCTTGGACTGCAGAAGCGGGACCGCAGATGTGGCCAATGAGTCGCAGAAGCAAAAAAGAGGCCGGACCAGGTAAACCACAAAAGCGGTTCCGCTTAAGTTGAAGTCAGACCGCAAAAGCGTTCGAGCCCAATTGGCCCAGGACCGCAGAAGCGGCCCAGAAACTGCATAAGCGATTCTGCCTATACTGCCCCCAGACTGCAGAAGCGGTCCAACCCCCAATTCCCAAAGCTGCAGAAGCGGCCAATTTCCGCAGAAGCGGCCAATTTCCGTAGAAACGGCCAATTTCCACAGAAGCGGAAATATCTCTGCATATGCGAAAATAGCTGGGGGCAGAAGGGTTCATTTAATACGAACTCAAACTCATTTCTCTCATCTTTCACTCTTCACTTAGGCGATTTGGGTTCTTCCAAGAGAGGGTTTCCACATAGCTTGGTAAGGTAAGTAATTTCACTTCATCCTTAGCTTAAATACATGTATATTAGGTAGATTAAATACTAAAAATTTAGTAAAAATCAAGGGTCAGAGCTAGACCTAGGGTTTTAATAAAACTAAGATTTAGGTGATAGAGAACAATTTCCTTCGAAAACTCTCGGAATCCGGGCACGTGGGCTCGGGATCGGAATTTAGGAAACTTATGGGAAAGGTTGGAAAATCACCTAAATAGTTAGAATTCAACCTTGTAGGCCTTTATTGACTAGTTCTTACTCTATTTTTAATTAGTTTGTGCTCGTTCGGCTTCGAATTGAGGGTTTGGGCTTGCTCTTGATATTGGAAGTGCGCGTCGGAGCGAGGTGAGTCTCCTTTCTAATCTTGTAAGATGGAATTGTCCCCATAGGATTATAAATGAGT
The DNA here is from genome assembly GCA_026770625.1 of Nicotiana glauca. Taxonomy (NCBI): domain Eukaryota; kingdom Viridiplantae; phylum Streptophyta; class Magnoliopsida; order Solanales; family Solanaceae; genus Nicotiana; species Nicotiana glauca. The sequence goes on along the minus strand of MU782584.1, from coordinate 95,043 downwards.
AATTGTTGTTAAATGGGGGGGGGGCTACGTACGCACTAGGTGACGAGAGTCCGTGCGTAGCTACTATAATGATAATTGTTTGTGTAGTTTAGGACCCACATCATGTCTAATTGGGGAATATTTCTTATTCTAATTTACTAATATGATCATTTATGATTTGCTAGACACTTGAGGAAATGAAAAGTAAACATATGAGCTTGTTGAGCCTTGGTAGAAATTTCCTTGCATATAATTGAACTTTTATATGCATTCTTGATGATTATGGATCGCGCCGATCACCTCGGTGAGAATAGATGCATCTATGGTTCGGGTCGCTCGACCCTGGGCAGAGCACAATTTATTTTCTGTTGGAGCGGGCCGTCGACCTCGGCATGATTGCGCATGATTTATATTCTTACGTTTAGACATGACATGATCACTTGTTTCATATGAAAAAGGGAAAAATGGTAATTGAATTATGGTCAAGAACATGAATATGATTTTTCTTTTAAACTTGTATTATTGGAGATCATTATGCTGTATATCTCACATTATTATTATATTATCTTGACCTTAGTAAGTATCAAGTCGACCTCTCGTCTCTACTTCTTCGAGATTAGACGGGATACTTACTGGGTACATGTTGTTTATGTACTCATGCTACGCTTCTGTACTTAAATGTACAGGATCTGAGTCAGGTGGATCTGGGCATCATACTGGTGCATATCAGTGAGCACATCTGGGACTTCTACGGTGAGCTGCTTCTCTTTCATGCCGATCCGCAGCTGAAGAAGTCTTTCTCTATATTTTTACTTCTATCTATCCTGATTCAGACAGTAGGATAGTATAGTATTCTTTTGTATATATTCTACTAGTTGCATGTAGTTTGTGACACCAGGTTCTGGCACACACAGTAATAGACATTTATTTTTGGGTTGTATTGTCATCTTGATGCATTATGATCTTTACCGGCCTTTCCTTTATTTTGCAAATCTATTATAATTGAATTTAATCACAAATTTTGCATTTGGCTGGCCTGACAATGGTGTCGGGCGCCATCATGACCTATTACGGAAAATGGGTCGTGACAACATGGTATTAGAGCACTAGGTTCACGTAGGTCTCACAAGTTATGGGCAAACCTAATAGAGTCTTGTAGATCGTTACAGAGACGTCTGTATTTATCTTCGAGAGGCTATAGGGTACTAGGAAAAACTACTCTTTATTCATTTCTATCGTGCAGTGGTCAGTGTGCTAAATTTCCCTCTTCTATTCTCTCACAGATGGTGAGGACTCGTACCTCCGACTTTCCGGACCCGGGAGGAGCTACTCCCCCCCGTTGCTAGAGGCCGAGGTCGAGGCCGGGGGAGGACCGGCCAGTGGTAGGGGATGCGGGCGTCCTAGAGATGTTCCAGATGCACCACCAGCAGATCCTATGGGGGATTCCATTGTTGAGGAGCAGGGCGAGGCACCCGCAACTGTGCCTACTCCGGTGGATTTCATGACTGCGCCGGGATTTCAGGAGGTCATGGGTTTTATGCTTCGGTTCATGGATACTATGACTCAGGCTGGCTTATTTCCAACAGATCCAGCTACCTCACAGGAAGGAGGGGGAGCATAGACCCCTATCGCACAGGCTCCAGGTCATACATCCGCAGTTTATCATACTCCGGGTGCACCGCGGAGGGGGTTCAGCCAGTTGCTGCAGCGGCACCCTAGCCCAGGCCAGCTGTGTACTGCGATCCACAGAAGTTATCAGACAGATGGACCAAGTTTTACCCTCCAGTCTTCTGGGTTAAGCGTTATGAGGATGCCCAGGATTTCATTGACAGGTGCAGGGATAGACTGCACAACATGAGGATATAGGAGTCGCATGGAGTCGACTTTACTACTTTTCAGCTGGAGGGTAGGTCCCGTAGATGGTGTCAGTCTTATTCACTTAGCAGGCCAGCAGGTGCTCCTCCCCTCACTTGGGGTCAGTTCACTCAGTTATTCCTTGATCGGTACATTCCACCCTTTGAGAGGGAAGAGTTGCATTATCAGTTTGAGCATCTACAGCAGGGTCATATGTCAGTGACCGATTATGAGGTGTGGTTCTCTGAGTTGTCTCGCCATGCACTTATGATACTCCCCACAGAGGCAGAGAGAGTACGGAGATTTGTTGCGGGTTTATATCCCACTATCCGGTCGGGTATGGCCCGTGAGGTAGAGATAGGCACTGGATATCAGCTAGTACTTAAGATTGCTCGCAGGATTGAGGGTTACCGTTTGAGGGGTAGAGAGCAACAGTAGGATAAGAGGGATAGATTCTCAGGAGAGTTTAGAGGCGCCCCATCTAGGGGCAGAGGTCACTATGGCAGGGGTCAGCCCAGCGCCATGTCAGAGAGTTCTTATCGCCCGCCGGATATTCAGGGTTCACCCAGTGGGTATTCAGGTCCTCTGGAGTCTTCCGGTTCTTATTTCAGTGCTATACCGGAGAGTTCATACCGCCCATCAGCTATTCAGGCTTCTTCTAGTGGGTTTTCTGGTATTCAGGGTCAGCCATCCGGACAGTAGGCCACCGCACCACATTGTTTTGAGTGCGGGGACACAGGCCACATGAGGAGATACTGCCCCAAGCTTAGGGGCAAGGCAGTACAGTAGGGGCAACAACCCATGACTCCAGCACCAGCGGCCCAGCCACCTAGAGGTGGAGGGCAGACTGGTAGAGGCCGACCCCGAGATGGAGGCTAGATAGGGAAAGGTCAGCCAGCTACTACTCAGTCAGGTGGAGGCCAGACAGCCAGTGCTCCAGCTAGATTCTATGCTCTTCCAGCCAGGCCAGATGCATTGGCCTCAGATGCCGTCATCACAGGTATTATTTCCATTAGCGGTAGAGATGCATAAGTATTATTTGATCCAGGGTCTACTTATTCATATGTATCATCTTTGTTTGCTCGTTTCCTGGCTATTTATCCTGAGCCTTTGGGTGTTCCTGTTCATGTGTCCACTCCTGTGGGCGATTCCGTGGTTGTGGATCGGGTCTACCAGTCTTGTGTGGTTACTTTCTGTGGTTACGAAACTAGGGCGGATCTTCTGTTGCTGGACATGATTGATTTTGAGGTCATCTTGGGCATGGATTAGCTATCTCCATATCACGCCATCCTTGACTGCCATGCCAAGACTATTTCACTAGCGATGCCAGGGTTGCTGAGGTTGGATACGCCTAGCAGGGTTATTTCCTTCCTGAAGGCTCAGCACATGGTTGAGAAGGGGTGCTTGGCTTATTTAGCTTATGTTCGAGACACCACCGCAGATTCCCCGATGATTGATTCAGTGCCAGTAGTCCGAGAATTCGCCGATGTTTTTCCTTTTGATCTTCTTGGCATGCCTCCGGATCGTGATATTGATTTCTGTATTGATTTGGCTCCAGGCACTCAGCCTATATCTATCCAGCTGTACCGTATGGCTCCTAAGGAGCTGAAGGATCTGAAGGAACAGTTGTAGGAGTTGTTAGCAAAAGGGTTTGTTAGGCCCAATGTATCGCCTTGGGGTGCACCAGTGCTATTTGTAAAGAAGAAAGATGGGACTATGCGGATGTGCATTGATTAGCGCCAGTTGAACAAAGTCACCATCAAGAACAAGTACCCATTTCCCAGTATTGATGATTTGTTTGACCAGCTGCAGGGTGCTAGGGTGTTCTCTAAGATTGTCTTGAGGTCAGGGTATTATCAGCTAAAGATTCGAGATTCAGATGTTCCGAAGACCGCATTCAGGACTAGATATGGCCACTATGAGTTTCTGGTGATGTTATTTGGCTTGACTAATGCTCCAGCAGTGTCTATTGATTTGACGAACAGGGTGTTCAGGCCTTATATTGATTCATTTGTTATCGTCTTTATTGATGACATCTTGATATACTCGCGTAGCCTGGGGGAGCACGAGCAGCATCTGAGAGTAGTGCTTCAGACCTTGCGAGAGTAGCAGCTTTATACTAAGTTCTCCAAGTACGAGTTTTGGCTGGAGTCAGTGGCATTCTTGGGGCATGTAGTGTCAGGGGAGGGTATTAAGGTGGATCCCAAGAAGATTGAGGCAGTTCAGAGTTGGCCACGTCCTACTTCAGTGACCGAGATCAAGAGTTTCCTAGGGTTGGCAGGTTATTACCGGCGATTTGTGCAGGGCTTTTCATCTATTGCATTACCTCTAACCAGATTGACCCAAAAGGGCGCCTCATTCTGTTGGCCAGAAGCTCAAGACGGCTTTGACTACGACACCGGTTCTTGTATTGCCTTCCGGTTCAGGGATGTATACAGTGTATTGCGACGCTTCTCGCGTTGGCTTGGGATGTGTATTGATGCAGGAGGGGCGAGTTATTGCATATGCTTCACGTTAGCTGAAGGTCCATGAGAAGAATTACCCTGTACATGATCTAGAGTTGGCGGTGATTGTTCACGCTCTCAAGATATGGAGGCATTATTTGTATGGGGTGTCATGTGAGGTTTACACCGACCATCGTAGATTGCAGCATTTGTTCAAGTAGAGAGATCTTAATTTGAGGCAGCAAAGGTAGCTTGAGTTACTAAAGGATTATGACATTATCATTCTTTATCATCCAGGTAAGGCAAATATGGTCGCGGATGCCTTGAGCAGAAAGGCGGAGAGCATGGGTAGCTTGGCGTTCATTCCTGCCGGGATGAGACCATTAGCTTTGGACATCCAGTCTTTAGCTAACAGACTTGTGAGATTGGACATTTTCGAGCCCAACCGAGTTCTAGCATGTGTGGTTGCTCAGTCTTCGTTATTGGGGCGAAATAAGGCCCGACATTTTGATGATCCACATTTGGCGTTCCTCAGAGAGACGGTACTTCAAGAAGGTGCCAAGGAGATTTCTATTGGCGAGGATGGTGTGTTACGGCTTCAGGGCCGTGTATGTGTTCCTAATGTTGATGGCTTGAGAGAGAGGATTCTAGAAGAGGGCCACAGTTAGAGGTACTCCATTCATCCAGGTGCTACGAAGATGTATCGTGACTTGAGGTAGCATTACTAGTGGCGGAGGATGAAGAAGGATATCGTGGAGTATGCAGCTAAATGTTTGAATTGCCAGCAGGTCAAATATGAGCACCAAAGGCTAGGTGGCCTACTTCAGCGGATGCCCATTTCGGAACGGAAGTGGGAGCGCATCACCATGTATTTTATGGTTGGGTTGCCGTGGACTTTGTGGAAGATTGATTCAGTATGGGTTATTGTAGATAGTTTGACCAAGTCGGTTCACTTCATTCCAGTGGCGACTACTTATTCAGCGGAGAGATATGCTAAGATTTTCATTTGGGAGATAGTTAGGTTGCACGGTGTGCCAGTTTCCATCATTTCAGACAGAGGCCCTAAGTTCACTTCCCATTTCTGGAGAGCGGTTCAAAGTGAGTTGGGGACCCGTGTAGAGCTTAGCACGACATTTCATCCTCAGACCGACGGACAGTTGGAGCGGACAGTTCAGATTTTAGAGGATATGCTTAGAGCATGTGTGATCGACTTTGGAGGGCAGTGGGATCAGTTCTTACCCTTGGCTGAGTTTGCATATAATAACATCTATCAGTCCAGCATAGATATGGCCCCGTATGAGGCATTATATGGTCGGCGTTGTCGTTCTCCTATCGGGTGGTTTGAGCCCGGTGAGGCTAAGTTACTTGGTACAGACTTGGTTCAGGATGCCTTGGATAAGGTAAAGTTGATTCAGGGGAGGCTCCATACAGCTCAGTCCAGGCAGAAGAGTTACGCGGATCAGAAAGCACGTGATGTATCATTCATGATTGACGAGAAGGTTCTCTTGAAAGTCTCGCCGATGAAGGGCATTATGAGGTTTGGAAAGAAGGGCAAGCTAAGCCCAAGGTTTATTGGTCCCTTTGAGGTGTTGAGGCAAGTTGGAAGGTTGCCTATGAGCTTGCTTTACTGTCACGACCCAAAATCTAACCATGGTCATGATGGCGCCTATCGTGTTACAAGGCAAGCCTACTTTCCAAAATAGTACTACTAAACTGATTATAAGAAATTAATAAAATATCTCCAATAATTTAATTCATGATAAACTAAACAACTCTATATATAAATAATATAAAATACGAAAATAGTCCCAAACATCGGGGTGTCACTAAGTCATGAGCGTCTAAAACTATGAACTAAGATATATAAACTGTCTAACTGTCCAAAAGAAGAAATGACAAAAGGAGTAACAAGGTCCTGCGAACACTGGCAGCTACCTTGCAATCTCCACAGATAGTCGGGCTGAAATCAACGATCTCCGCGCTCTAACTCACCTGGATTTGCACATAAAGTGCAGGATGTAGTATGAGTACAACCACCTCAGTAGTAACAGAAATAACTAAGGAACTGAGCAGTAGTGACGAGCTGAGCAGAATAGTCCAATTATTTATTTTTACAATAATAAAAAAATAAACAGGTAAATTCCATAACTCAGTAAATGCCACAAAAAAATTAACAGATAAATGCAGCAATAGCAAAAGTAAATGCAACCTCACAAAAATGTCACTCCATCACTCAGCACTCGCACTCAACACTCAACACTCAACACTCAATACACTCAACACTCTGCGCTCACTAGGGGTGTGTACAGACTCTGTGCTTCCAAAGCCCAAGCGCTAAGCACAGATAACTCACGTGCCATTATATCAATACCTGGATCCGCACGGTCAACTCACCTACTACACGGACAACTCAGGCGCTATGGTATCAATATCTGGACCCACACGGTTAACTCACGTACTATACGGAAAATTCACACGCTATGGTATTAATATCCTCACAGCCAGGCCATCATATCAATACCTCACTAGCCTCACCATCATTAACAAATAAGGGGACACATCCCATATCAAGTATCACAACATATTAGCAAATAATAGATGATTGAGTTAAACATGTACAATAATTTCTATGACTGAGTACAAATAATGTGAGCATGAATAAAGCCTAAGCATGATCTCTAACATGAAGGCAAACAAGTTCAACGACAAGTAAACACATAACCACAGATAATAGCTATTAGGCCTCGCAGCCTCACGGGACGGACCAAGTCTCAATCTCTCAAGGTATACACCCACACGCCCGTCACCTAGCGTGGGTATCACCTCCAAACAATCATATGATATTAAATTCTTTAGGTTTATACCCTCTGTTACTTACCTTAATAGCATAAAATTCTACTCTAGGATGCCCTCGACCTTCGACTCGGTCAATCTATCCAAAGTATTGAATAACAAGTCCTAATTAGTCTAGGTGGATAATTTTCATAATCGCAGGACAAGTCAAAACTCAAAGTCAATCCCCGGTCCAATTAACAACTAATTTGTACACAAACAAGGTCAATAGCGTTAATTTAAAAAGTACCGTAATAGTAGATTTAGATAAACTTATACCATGACTTATACCCTATAATTATTTCACTTTATTATTGCATCATCATTACTTGCAGTCACTACGGCATAATCAGTTCTTCTAAGTATTTCACATACTGTAGCAATGTAATGTAACGAAATAACTGAGACCTTGTTTACAAACCTTAATATTATAACAAATATTTAAAGACTCAATCATTACTTCATCATTGCCGCATCGTCATTATTAGTTTACTGTGAACACCTAATTTTTTTGCCGTATTTAGATTTTTCACTCTACGTATTTTAGCTTTTGTTTCATTATTTTTATAGGATAAAAATATAAATTTTAACAGGTCAATTATTATTATTATTATTATTATTATTTAAATTATTTAAAAAATTCGAAAATATTAAATATTTTTTTATTTCGGTTGATTTTAAATAATTGAAAAAGGAAATAAATTTGGAATTAAAAAAATAAAAGTTAAAAGTGGTTGAAAATTAAAAAAATCAAAAGTAAAAGAAAGTGGCCTTTTTCTTTTATTTAAAAGAAAGTGGAAAATTAAAAAAATAAAAGTAATTAAAGTTATAATTTAAAAAATAAAAGTAAAGAAAGGTGTGATTTCTTTTTATAAAAAATAAAAGCATTTTGTAAGTGAGATTTCTTTTAATTAAAAAAAGATGGTAAAATAATAAAATATAAAACCAAAATCTGAAAAATTTCGAAAATTTTTGCTATAAATAGAAGAGAAAATTTAGGAAGAAGGGGGTTCAAAAAAGAGGAGAAAAATAGGAGGAGAAGAAAAAAAAGAAGGGAGGAGAGAGCAGTATATACTCAATATACACTCTAGATACACGTAGTATACATGGACAGAATTTAATTTTGGAGAGTTTCTTTTGAGAGTTGAAGAGAGTTTAAGCTAAGAAATCTGAGTTTATAACTTTGGGTGCATTCAAGTGGTCTATTGGTTGATTTATTAGTTATGTTTAAGTTTTGAACTCCTCCTGGGTTGGTCAAATTCATTTTCTGGGTTGTTGTCGATCTCTACTGTTTCATTACTGCTTGTTGCTTCCTTGCTGTTGACTTCCTTCTCTTCCGTATTTGTTATATTCGAAATCCAGGTACACGTTTGAATTCACACTGATGTAGTTTCACCTGTTGAACCTGAAATAAAAATTGAAGCCTATTCTCTGCTATGGATTTGCAATTCAACAATTCTGTTATATTTTAGATAGTGTTATTTTTTCATGATTTGATTAGTATGTTCATTATAATTAAACTTGGATTGTTTGGCCCCTTTTTCTCATTTAAGCCTGGGCCAAGGCCTGTTTGGGCCGATTTTATGGTGTATATCTGATTTTAAATTCCCTACGCTGGGCTTACATCGCAGCCCAATGGTTGGATGTTGGTGCATAAATATTGCCTAGTTTGCATCAGTCCAATAACAAATTAATTAGGGTCTTTTTTTTATTTTAGAGACAAATTAAGTAGAAAACTATAGATTGCTCTAGGTTTGCACTTTAAAATAATAAAACGGGATGAGCCTCGCTAAACAAAATACGTAAATTACGGGGCCCTCGTTAAATGTATACATTAAAATTCTTAGAATTCGGGATGAGCCGTTTAGCGAATTTCACGACCTTCCCCAGAATAATAAGGCGTTAAATTCTTTAGGCGCGATTTTAAAAAATTTACATTCCTAAACTCGGGTGCGCATTTATGTGACCCAAATCCAAATTTCAATGAAGTTGAAATGTGTCAATAACCATGGGTGCATTGATTGCGACGTGATTCGAAATGCGTTTTCACGATGTTACAATTCTATTAAAAATAATAATAATAGCGGTTTAAAGTTAATAAAAGCACATAAGTTATAACATGCATTAAAATCGGATATTTAACCATTACAACAATTTAAGCGACCGTGCTAGAACCACGTGATCCGGGGGTGCCTAACACCTTCCCTCGGGTCAACAGAATTCCTTACTTAGAATTTCTGGTTCGCAGACTTCATTTGGAAAGTCGAATATTTTCCTCGAATTGGGATTCAAGATAAACCGGTGACTTGGGACACCAAAAGCCAAATAAATTATCCTAAGTGGCGACTCTAAATAAATAAATAATCCCGATTCAATTAATATCGCTTAAAATAGAAAAACTCCCTTGTACACTATCCCTCGGGGTAGGTGTGCGCAAAAAGGAGGTGTGACAG